>JASCZI010090746.1:16622-41115 GCA_036250425.1 Stylosanthes scabra
TCAAATATATTAACTTTCAAAATAAATCACAAAATCCTTCACCAAACCAAATATTTATAAAGGCTTTCTAAACCACAAAGGATTCAACATATCTCACAATTTCACAATATCAATACTTTCTCGAAAACCTCAAATCAAATTAAATTAGATAATTTAATTTCAAACTAATCTCTTTTTCCAATCATACTTTCCAAATCAAAAGAGATTTTCAACATATTTAACAACTTGTAATAGTACTATTTTTCAAGAACTCTCCAACCAAATCAGACATCACTTTCTCAAACATATCCTTTCCAATCATGCCTTTCAACATATTTGACAATTTCAACAATTATCCATTATCAATTTCAATAACATATAACTTCAAAAATCATATAGTCTCGTGTGCATATATAAATGAGTTTCAAAAGAACAAGTCTTTAATACTGATAAATCAATTTTCAAACCATAATAAAATCCTTCAAAGACAAATTTAGTAGTATAATCCGCATATCATAATAGACGTATATTTAAGGCGATTATAAACGTAAAGTCTACTCACAACTTGGTCCTAGGGGACTAAAGACCAATATTGGAATGACAATATGGCGCAATTTTTTCGATTTCTTCATTCTAAATTAGCGAGCTTTTTCCAAAATCAAATTTGTCTAATCCAAAAAATGTCTCACTAAATAGGAGCATGTTTAACCTTTATTTATAATTATTTTTTAATTATTTAAGTCAGAAAATCCTATCCTCCCACACAAAAATTGGATTTAAAAGTGATTCTTTGTTTACAGCATGTATAAAATTTAACAACAATTTTAATAACTTAAATCTTCAGATAATTTTTAATGCGAGGTAAATTTTACCAATTTAATAAGCTAAGGATTCTACACTCCCACTTTTAGGTGGGAGTATAATAAATCATCATAAGAATAATTAAGAATTGAGCCCCATTTTTGGTTTTTCAAAAAATTTATAATTAAATATTTGCCCCACTTTGTTTCCTTTTTACATCTTCCCCCTCGCCTTTTCTTCATACTGCTGAAGAGAACAAAACCTGTGCTAGAGTTCCCTCTGCACTCGACATCTCCATTTTTGTGTTTGATTACACATGTGTGTTGTGTTTCTCCGATGCCGATCTTGTTCTGCTAGAAATGCCGCTGCTCCTAACGCCATCCCCACTGCAACACATTTTCGTTTCTACAACCGTCTCTGCATTTGGATTCACCTCTTTATTGTGTTTTTTCGTCGTCATTTTGTTCCTCTTCCTTCCCTGACTCTGATTCAGTCCTTCTCCATCCGCCTACCTACTACTCTGAGGCTCCATTTTACTTTTTATATTTTGCTTTGTGGATTTGGATGAAGTTGTTATAGTTATAATTTCAATTTGTGCTTTATATATGTTGGAGGAAACTTTGTTTCAATAATCAAGAACCGAGCTATATAAAATCATGGTTGTGTCAATGTTGGGTGGAAGATAACACCTCTCTTTTATCAAACTATATAAATCACTTTGAATTTAGGCGCTAGTATTACAACAAATTCACCACCATTTTTATCAAGAGCTAGAGCTTGAAATACAATTTTAAGTGTTAGTGGACCAACTTACATAAAATATACGAGAATTGTTTAACAAATTGTCTTATCACTCTATGCATCCCTCCTCTTGGCATAACCTTAGATATATCCCTTTATTAATTAAGATTGAGTTTTACATTGGCTTTGAAAATCTTAAAAATTGGTGGCTTGGTGGCTAGAGACTAGAGAGTGCTTTAGTTAGGATATCAGCCACTTAATGGGAGCAAAGTTGAGTGAGACTCTTTTTTATTCTTTTTGGTCTTTATCACAATCAAGATCAAGCACGAAGTGCTTTGTTTATTGTAGAGAAAACTATTTGCAAGGAGAAACACTAAGCTTCTTGACCTTTTTTTTTGTTGACAAAGGGGCCAAAGGCCCAACAAACAAAAACTACACAGCAGAGGTCACAAATCGGGGTAACAGAGAGCCCCTGGCATCATTAAACAGAGAATGTTGAACTCCTATGGGAGGGGAATTCCAAGTCTGGGTGCTGTAGTCCTGGGTCAAACTCCATTTAGCCATCCAGTCAACGCACATATTTGTTTCTCTATAGGTATGAGATAGCCTCACTTGCCAATTTCTAGCAAGTAATTCCTTTATCCTGTGGTATAACACAATCCCCTGTTGCAGCAACTCCTTAGGTTTGGAGAGGTTATTCACCACAATCTGAGAATCACTCTCAATCCAAACCTTCTTACAGCCCAAAGTCCAAGCTAGATCAAGACCAATATAAATTCCCCAGAGTTCAGCAGTAAAAGCAGAGCAATGACCTAGCCTTCTGGTGAATCCCATGATCCATTGACCTTCAGTGTTTCTGATAAGACCCCCACATCCTGCCCTAGTGGGGGTTAGATTTGACAGGGCCATCAGAATTAATTTTCACCCAATCCACTAGTGGGGTATCCAATTAATGTGAATTTCACGGGTGACTCTGTGGTTGAGGCTATTGCTATTCTTAGTAAGAGTAGTTTTGATAGTCTTAGCAGCAACAATGATTTGGTCATGGGCATTGCTTGGTCTTCTGAAAGGGGGGTGGGAAACTTCCTTATTTCTCCATTTCCAAATCATCCAACAAGCTTGTGGGAAAATGTATCCCTAGAGACCATCATTATCTTTACTGTAATTCCTTTGCATAGAGTTTCTAATCCAATTCTTGATATCATCTCTAAAGAAAGTAGGCAGGAGGTTGGATCCACCAATTTTTGCCATATCTCTTTAGCCCTAAGGCAATCCCTAAGGACATGGGTAATATTCTCAGCATTATTCTGACAATTGCGGCAGAGGGAAGAGGCTCCATACCAACGCGATCTCATATCATTTGTTAAGAGTTTACCATGGGCAATTTGCCACATAAACGTCTTAACTCTTTGGGGACCATTCCACTTCCAGATAAGTTTCCAAATATCATAGGGGGGTAAGAGATTGAGAGAGGGCAAAATAAGCTGATTTAACGGAGAAACAGCCATCATTGGTATGTTTCCAGGCAATGGAATCAGGGGGTCCGATTCAGACGGAGGAGGAATGGCACGGATGTGCTGAATAACACTATCAGGGAGGGAATTAGGGAGGGCAGGAAAGTTCCACTCACCGTTAATGAACCAGTTGATTTTCAATCCCAATCCACATTATCATTTTTTTTCCAATACATTCATATCAGGTTCATAGGTTTGTATACTAAAGTTTTTAAGTCCCCAATGCTTAATTTAGCTATTTTTAAACTTATTGTGTTTTCTATGTTTATTTATCCAATTGATTTTGGTCCTTTGTAGGTATATTTTGTTCCTTTAGAAAAGTTCCCAGCTTATTGTAAGTTTAGCCATAGATAAGTTGCTTCATTACAATGTCAAGGAAATAAAGCTTCAACAATTTTGGTAGTCCTAATCTTAGGACCTCTGGTAGTATTAAATCAATAAATTTATGTTAGGAGGTGTGCTAAACAAAAAGACTTAATAGATATTTTGGGACTTTTTTACTTATATACGCACAAGAAATACTTTAATTTCCAAAATATGTACCGTTTAGTTTTTTTTTCCCAAAATGCGCAGCTCCAACCCGCCGGCCCCACCAGGGAGTTGGGTTTTAACCCCAACTCGCCGCCGCCAAGGGCGAGGTGCCATCTGCTGCATCAGGCTTCCATCTCGCCTGCGTCAGGGGCGACTTGGCAATTGGTCACGTTGCTCCATCTCGCCTGCACCAGCAGATAGTTGGTTTCAGCTCCAATAAAAAAATAGTGATGGAACATGAGTGAGATGGAACTTCCAATTCAGCTTCAACAATTTTAGTGATTTAAGTTTTACAATGAATGTGCATCCCACTTTGCATGTGTTAAAAATCATGAAACATATTTGTGTAATTTTATTAGAAAAGTTAGTGAAGTTATTTAAAAAATAGTCAGTGCACTAGCTTTACTAATTTTAATTTGCATGGAACATTTAGTGTTTTAGTTATTTAAATTGTAAAATTGAAACCAAGATTCTAATAAGGTACACCTTTTAAGTGTGTTATTTTAATGTTTTGTCTCGAAATATCGATTAACATGACATGAATAGCTCGTAATTTCGGAGACAGTAATTTCAGATGTGCATTTAAGTTGTACGATAAATTTCAGCCACGTAATTAAATTTGATCCAAAGGATACGACAAATTCGATATTAAATGGAACATTGTTTGTTACATACGTTTATTTCACTATCTTTTTACTTACAACAAATAAAAGAGAAGCGAAAATAAATTAAACATAGTTTATTATAATACACTGAAAAGAGATAGAGTACATAACATAATGTCATACTAAAGTGTAAATATTGACCTGGTGCAAGAATTTTTTTCTTTTGGCCTCTAGAGACCAATTTTGTCACGGCTTGCACCGAGGTCTTATGTTAGACCAATGGACTGAGGAGGTCATATCTCAGCCATGGTCATTTGTTGAAGATTGCATTGACGAACTTTTAATCGGTGAATGTGCAGGAGGACTATCACCGTTAAAAGTTTCGTCGGCAATTCTCCTTTATTAATTGCCTAATCCACCCATTCCCATGAATATCGTTAGGGACATCGCGAAATCGACTTCGACGCCGTTGTAACGGAAATATCGATGAATAACATGATGCCTTCGCCAAAGAAAATAAGCATGGAGTGAAAAAAAAATTTTGAAGAAGGAGGAGGGATTGTTGCTTCTTTGGGTTGAATGTGATAAGCCATGGGTGAGATGGCCTCCTACATCCATGTCCCTGCTGGCAGGGGCGAAATGGAGCTTCAGAAAACCAACCCCCAACTCGCCTGTGCCAGGGGAGAAATGGGGCTTTGGAGTTACCACCACCAACTCGCCTGTGCCAGGGGAGAAATGGCCATTGCACCTGAGCCAATGGCGAGTTGGTTTTGTCACGTAGCACAAATCCTTCGCCTATAAATTCATGGACAATGTGATTCAATCTTCATCCGAAAAAAAACTCTCCTTTCTCATTTCTTCTTTCCAAACCACTCTCCTCATTCTAGTTTTTTGAATGGCAATGGATGATATTCATGCTATTATCTACCCCAACGGAGAAATATCACAATCATCGGAGGGAGTGATGTTTTCTTGTGAAGATCCGATTTGGATTATGATTCCAACTCAAGCGTGTTTGCAAGATTTGAAGAACTTGATCCTCATAAGTTTGGGTGAGGTCAGAAGAAAGGAGGTGACGAGAATACTCTATCGAATGCCAGTTGTGGTGGCTAATTCTTTTGTTTATAGAAAGATGCCGTTAAGAACAGATCAGAATGTGGCGATGATGTTTTCATATCACCGTGGGATTGCAAGTGTATTTGCGATTGAACTTTGTGTCCAGATGCAAGATGTTGGAGGCAGTTCGTCTAGCTCGAACCACGTTGAATCCGGTCGAGGGATTAGTATCAACGACGGTGGCCGTATGCCGGCAAATCGCATGGGAGGTAGTCCCAGTTTTAGTTCGTATGTTAATGGACCCGCACAACAGCCTCCTCCCGAGGTCCCCCATTTTGGGGATCGTGCCGGAGCCTTCACGATCCATTCTCCAAAACCGGATGATGCTCAGGCGGGGGCGGATAACAGCGAGAGTGGCGGTGATGAAGACGATGAATTTATCTCGAAGACACAACAACCTATCGCCGGAGGGGTGCTTGGGTTGCTAAGCATTGCACGTCCATTGAGGTGTGTCGCCGAAGAAGCAGCCCACTATTCCACAATAGATGCAGAGGCAACGCGTTCAGCATCCGCGGAGGACGGACCTAGTAGCTATCCAATTTCAGGCGAGTTAGAGCTTGAGATCGGGCTGAAGTTCAACAATAGGGAGATTGCGATGTTGGCAGTCAAGAACTACAATGTTCGGCGAAGTGCAGAGTTCAAAGTTGTCGAGTCTGATCGAGCAAGGTACGTTTGTAAATGCAAGCAATTTGGTGAACAGTGCGCAAGGTACGGGTTGCGAAGACAAAGTCGTCGAGATTCTCGGAAGTGCGCAAATACCAAGGACCGCACACTTGTCTTGCAAGTTCGATTTCGCAAGATCATGCCCAACTTGATAGTAACGTGATTTGCCAGCACATCTTTCCTATGATACAAGCCGATGCTTCTATTGAGATCCAGGTCCTCCAGGCGTCAGTTGAGTCTACGTACGGCTACAAGGCATCGTACAAGAAGGTTTGGCTAGCAAAGCAAAAAGCCGTTGCTCAAATTTATGGAGACTGGGATGAGTCTTATCAAGATCTTAGACGGTACTTTCATGCGCTGCAGACATTCGTGCAAGGTTAGTCACATGGTTTCTATTTAAACATTTGATATCATAATTATGCTTAAAGTGGACGCGGGAATGACGAGTTCTTGTTTCCTAGGTACCATTGTTGACCTTGAGACGAAACCGTATTATGAGGGGAACCTACTAGACCGTGAAAGTGTAATGTTTCATCAGGTGTTTTGGTCTTTTTCGTCTTGCATCGAGGCTTTCAAACACTGCAAGCCATTTCTTTCAATTGATGGCACGTATTTGTATGGGAAGTACAATGGCACACTGCCGATGGCCATAGCGCAAGATGGGAACAACAACATTTTGCCAGTCGGATTTGCGGTAGTTGAGCGGGAGAACACCGATTCTTGGTTTTTCTTCTTGTCTAACTTACGAAGGCATGTAGCTCCACAACCCGGGGTTTTGATCATCTCTGACAGGCATCTTGGAATAAAGGCTGCGTTAGAACAACCTGGGTGTGGTTGGGAGCACAATGCGTACTGTGTGTGTCATATTGCTTCCAATTTCGCGTCAAAGTTCAAGAGTAATCGTTATGGCCTCTGCATCCCCTCCACCTACAAAACACGCTCTCTTTTTATAATAACGAAAAATCAATGTGCTTAGCAAAAAATAAGATAACCATGCATGATTTATATGGATCACAGCACTAACTTAGAAGTTACCTCCTAGCCAACGGAAAGCTTTGGGGCCTCTCGATATTCGGAGCCCACGACGGAAGCCTATAGTAGATCCACGACATGAACAGCGTGTGGCATCCATGCATGCCCCCTGTCTTCCAAACGGTGGCATGGCACATCGCTCTGTATAGCCAGCATAGAACTGCATTGCCCCAACTGTATCCAGCAATACTATCAAAATTGGCCAGCAGTGGAAGAAACCGCACATGCATTGTGTTGTTTGCTTTGTCCGGGAAAAGCACCCCTCCAAGCATGTACATGATATAGCACCGTGCATATTGCTCCAACACGTGCTCCGGTGTGTTCAGTGGCATCTCCTGCAGGCGGATCCGAAGCCAGACCAGCTTTATATTGTATTTGGTGGATCCAACGTGACCACGTGGGACATCTCCCAGCAGCTCAGAACACCACTGCCAAATGTCTTTTTGATACCACTCCCCCCACGATCGCAGTGTGCCGCTAACAGGAACTCCGTCTATCGGAACCCCAAGATGAAGCGCAACGTCTTCAAGAGTAATCATGTACTCCCCCCACGGAAGATGAAAGGTATGAGTTTCAGGGCGCCACCTCTCAACAAAGGCACTTATCATGTTGAAAGGCTTTTATGCGAGATGCATAGTAAAACCTAGACCGTATCAAGTAAGGCTCTATCAACTGCCTTCTAGCTTCCATTGACGGATCCGGTGGATTTGTCGGAAACACATCGACCAATACCCCATACGGCTCAAGCACGTGGGATGGCTGCATCAACGTAATAGCAATGGTTACATCATAATCAACACAACATTTATACTAGCTAAATATTAATTATTACGGTAAATTTCGTAATAAACTTTTAATAAACAATAACAATAATTAATATACTTTAAATAATAATTGGATTAGGAACAACGTTACTCATAGCACTATAATAACAATAAAAACAACATCCTATAATAAAAAAAATTAATAACAAACAGAAGAAAAAAAATTTTAAAAATGAATCAACAAATAAGAGGCACAAAAATTGATAAAAAAAACATCGCTAACTTTTTCATTCAAATGTGTGGCGATGTGAAAAGCATCTAATCTATTTAAGTTTTCATTCGTATTAACGCTAAATTCGCTCATTTTTTTTTTCCAAAAACTCAGCCTAAACAAAACAAGAACACTAAGGGGAAAAAAAATTAAACAAGGGGTTGGAAATGAGCACAATGTTGCGTGCATTCTGTTGGTCCCCCCCCCCCTTCAAATTTATACACACGCTGCCTCCTTCACCACCAACAGCTGCTCACATGGGGAACAGACCAATTCACCCACGTTTGACCCAACTCGCCGCTGGCACAAGAGAAGTGGCCGCCTCGTTACTGACGCAGGCGCATTGGGAAGCAGCTTTCTTCATGTCCCTCCTGGCGTGGGCGAAGTGGGAGCAGCACCTTTTTGCCAAGTCGCCCCTGACGCAGCAGATGGCACCTCGCCCTTGGCGGCAGCGAGTTGGGGTTAAAACCCAACTCCCTGGTGGGGTCGGCGAGTTGGAGCTGCGCATTTTGGGAAAAATACAAACGGTGCGCATTTTGGGAATTAAAGTATTTCTTGTGCGTATATAAGTAAAAAAGCCGATATTTTGATATGGTTAGCAATATTATAAATTGGAAGTTATTCAATCTAGCTTGTGCCACGGAAGTGCTTTAAGTAGTGTAATAGTGTTCATGTGCTTAATCTCTTTCCTTGTTGGAGTGGACAGAACCTATTGAAACAACAATGAACAAATGGAACATTTATTTACATGTCATGGCAAATTAGAAAGGCTATTCATCAATTACATGATACGGTATACTTACACCTTTAGTTAACAGACCATATTCAACTGACCAACTCTATCAAGTTTAAAGGATTCAATGCAAATAAGGGGATAAAAAATAGCAGCATTGACTACTAAGTAATAACAAAAAAAATTAGAGAGATTGCTTTGATAATCAACTCCAATCTTACCAAGGAACAAAGGAAAAGGAAAAAACAAATTTTGTTACTATAGATGCCAAACAGAAAATGAAAAGAACTCCCATCAATTGACGTCAACGTGTCTAAGAAAAAGCTCAGTCGCCAATACACCAACCAACAGACCAAATGTTAATACTCCAGGACATAGCGCAGTAAAATACTCACAAGTAGAAACATTTAGAAATTTGCAAACTTGCATAGTCTCAAATTTATTGTGGATTGGAACCTTAAAGGAGTAGGTCGCAGAGGCATAGGCAGATTGGAGAAGGACCGAATCAGAATCGACGGTGAGGAAAAGGAACAGAGCGGCAACGACAAACACAACGAAGAGATGGACCCTAATGCAGCGACGGTGGCGGAAGCATGTTGCGGAGGCGCTGGCGATAGAACAAGCTGCATATATGGAATGGCAACATCGGGATTGGAGAAACACAACACAGAGGTATAATCGAACACAGTTACACAGAGGCAAAGATGTTCAGTGCAGAGAGAACCCTAGCAAAGGCTTTGTTCTCTTCAGAAATGCGAATAAATTAGGAGGGGGAAGATGTGAAATAAATAACAAGTGGGGTAAATGTTTTAATTATAAATTTTTTAGAAAACCAAAAACGGGGTTCGATTCATAATTATTTTTATGTTGATTTATCTTACTCCCACAAAAAAGTGGGAGTGTAGAATCCTTAGCCTAACAATTGAATCATTTGATAATACCTTAATAACAAAGCTCGCCAAATCTCAATCTAATAATTACATTCTTAAAACTACAATACAAGTAATAATACATTTTATGAAATTTCATTAGATATTGACTTGTATAGTAAAATGCGGAAATTCATCTATTGGATGGAACAAATATACATTCCATGTATTCTCATACAAATTCCGAAGTATCAATCACTTGTACAATATAGTATGCCATCAGTTACACACACATGTTATTTTGGTTCCTCCTTGGCCTCATCAAGATTCAAATTGTTTTGAACTTGTTCGTTGTGCTCATTTTGCCCAAGTCTCTGTCCTGGAACAAGTTGGCCAACCTTTGGGTACTTTTCTATGAATTTATATTCCCAATCCTCTAAAATTGCGAGCTCTGATTCGTCCAAACCTTCAAGGTTCCCATTGATATCGTCCGGTTTAAACGACAGGAGTGCTAGGGCTCTACTGCATTCCTTTCCAGTAAACATCGCATAACCCCCGCCGGGACCATAAAAATTCCTGCATACATGTCAAACGGAATCATCCTTATGTTTGTCGGCAGGGCACGGCGGGGCAGGGAGCCCAAACAGTAATCAAAAGCATTTTCTACACATACGTTGCAAATATGGTTTGCTTTGATTCAAACACATTACTATAAGCTAAGGCAAGCATAGTTGCTGATTTCACGGGTTGAATCAGTGACCTTAAAATCACAAAGAAACAAATCAATTGTTGCTCTAAGAGTCTCCTTCCCACTATTAAAATTTATTTTAACTATGTTTTGAAACAGCATGTTTAGTCATCCAAAGGTTGATAGTGGCATGTCCAACATAATTTTATGTTCAAACAGACTTTCTATTTCAGATACAAGAAGTAACCAAGAGAATTTAGATGGAATGAATGAAGAGGGAGGATGAAAAATTTAAAAACATCTAAATTGAGACAACCCAGCTCAAATTTAATGGCACCCACAAAGTCTGGAGGTGCTTCAACTAAGAAATCATCCAGAAGAAAAATTCAGAATGATCAAATTTTGAAAATGTTAAATGCATCAATAAACTAGAGTGTGATATTATCATTTTACTCAAGTTCCGATCACTCAATAATTCAAACTTCAAAGCATGATTCTCGAAAATTTAAAGAACTAGAGTTTATAATGAATTAGGCTTGACATGGTAAGGACTACTTCGCACTCATCCAACACTTACTTAAGCGAACGAGTGAGATGACACGCAACCCAAGTTGGTTATCAACAATGCTAAGTGTACCAAAAAAACAAAACAAAAAATCCTAATAGAATGGGATGGAATCAATTCCATTCAATTGAGAATATCATAAGATTCCATTGCCTTCACTCCATTCCTTCTCAAATCACCAATCTAAACATACCATAAGTAGACAAAGTTCACAGTAAACAAGAACTATAACAAGTTACACTCACATTCAAAGCTTGCACAAAAGATAAATAATAAACAACAAATAAAATCAAAATTAGGGCAAAGCAAACAAATCAAAATAAGTGGTGGTGTTACCTTCCAGAGGAGACGTCGTAGATCTGGCCTTTGATTGCTATCAAGAGGGGCTTAGTGGGATCAGAGCCATTGTATTGGCGCAACTCCTGCTCGGTGATTTCGCCCAACTGAACCAGTTCCTTTTGCGGTTCGTTGAGGTCGAACTGGGTACTGGTTCGGGCCGAAATGACTGGGGGTTTGTTGAAGTCTTCAGGGGAGACGAACATGGCGCTAATGGTCCTGTAAACGACGACCATCATGGCTAAGATGGTGAAGAACGCCGTTGGGGATAGACCAGTGTACAAGGTTATCTCATCCATTACTATTGAGTACAAACCCATTTCGGAAACGCAATCTCTCTCTCTCTCTCTCTTAAATTTGGTTTATGAAGAATTGAATATGGAGAAAGTGTTGTGAATGTAGAGCAGTAGACAGAGAATGGCGGCTGTGGTAGGTGAAGGGGGTAAGTGTTGATACTTGGCAGCAAGTTTCTGAAAATGGAGATACAGAATTACAGAACAGAGGTCCAACCAATTCAAACAAAATTTAACAGGTAAAAGTATAGTTTTTGTCTAGGATAACTTCTAAAAATATTCATAAAGTATAAAATGTTTTATTTGTGTCCTAAATATTTTGAAATAGTAACAATTTTCTCTCACGCAATACTAAAAATAGTAATAAAACTATACATATAAATGTTAGTTATCAACCGAATATTATAAATGACAAATCAACTTCGTTAATGTCATTTATTATTTTTCAAATTTTACAAATATAACGGAAAGACCAAAAAAAAAAAAATACCTATTATTTTTTCTTCCTCACTTAAAACTAGTTGTTCAAGTTTGATTGTGGTTAGGGCTAAGCATGGCCCGGCCCGACCCGACCCAAGTATCCAGTCTCGCCCAATGAAATTTGGGCCATTTTAGCCGGATTTCATATTGACCTAGTTTCGGAAAAAAAAAAAAAGAAGAAACTAACCCGATGATACTATGAATTTGGATCTAGGCCAAACTTTAGATCACTCGGATTTGATAATCCGATAATATGTATAATTTCATAAAATACGTAAAATATAATATAATTATATAAGAAATTGAGAATTTGTTCGTTAGTGGATAATAAAATATTGAAATGTGACTTAGCGAGTTCTTGTAATATATTATTATGTTTTATGTGAGCCCAATTTCAATGCTCAATTGTCTAACATCCAGTCCAATATTGAATAATTCATATCTTAGCAGTACGGAATAGTAAGAAAAAACAACCAATAAGAAATAGCCGAATAGGGAGAGACGCGGACTTTGATGGTTCAAGATCTGATGTTCACCCGGTTTCATTCGACCTAAAGATAGCAAAATTTTATGGTATCTAAGGTCGGGTATGAGTCTATTATATAGACTCAAGGTATTTTTTTGGATTGGGCCTGTGTTAGAAAAGATCTGGTTTCATGCACAATCCTTTGTGGTCAATATTACATCTATAAAACTATTTGTTAATTAATTTTACATTTGGAACAATAAATTATTAGATTTATTTTACTAAAATTGATTGTGGAACAAAATTAATTTGATTTTAAAATATTAGGTACCAACTATGCTAGTTAATTAATAAAAATTCAGTCAACATTAGCGAACAATTTAAATTGGATGTTCTATTTCTTTATGTTTCGAATGTTCTGTTTCTAGGTTTCAGATATTTTATTTTTAAAAAAATATAAAGTTGGTTGATAATTGATTTAAAAAGCGGATACTTCAACCAAATTTAATGAAGGAATTGTCCAACCGGTTGAATCGTGAACCGCCCAACTAAAAACAGCCATCGAACCGGAGAACCGGCCGGTTTTCACCCCAGAGGTTATATGCGACGTCGTTTCGGGGGGAAAAAAAAGTTGCCTACACGAGCTCGCAGAACAGAGCTTCTTATTTTTTGGTGTCTACAGAACAGAGCTCTCTCACTTTCTCAAATCTCAAACATGGAGGTTGGAACCCTAGGCAGCCACTAAACCATCCTTCCTCCCCGTCGAACCCTATCCACTACCTCCATCTTGTCGTCTCCGTCGCCGCCGGAGGTTCAGCTTCTTCATCGCGTCGTCCACCGCTCGCCTGGCCTCGCGTCATCCCCAGCTGCCGTCGCCTCGCGTCGTCCACGCCGGCTACTCGGTACCCGTCACGGAGATAGGCCGGGGACGGGGTTCTGTGTCAGGGGCGGCAGGGGCAGCTTCCCGCCTCCATGGGGATCAGTTGCCATCAAATTTAGAATTATGTTAGGTAAAAATTCTTCATGAATTTGGGAGAGACTTCTACATGAATATTGCTAAGTTTGGATATGAAAATTTAGTTGGATCAATGCTGATTGATTGTTTGCAAATCAGGGAAAAAGGCTCGCGTTAGAATTTTTCTGCTTATGCACCTGATTTTTGCATGGGATGCTTTAAAACCTATTTCTACCATTGAAATTGATACATTTTTAGCCTTCTATTTTGTGAGTATAATATATCCAGCGAAACTCTAAACCTTTAGCTTGAATTTGGAATATTTATCTGATGTCTTTCACAGGGTTTAACAACTGGTTCTCCTAGAGTCCTAGTGGCAGTGGCATGCTCTGTTGTATGGTTTATTCTTTTGGGGTTTAGCTTTTTTTCTTTGTACTTCTGTCAAGCTCATTATGTTGATATTTAGAAGGTTTTTTGTACTTGCTTGAATGGCTATGACTCTTAGTCCTTCATTGAATTATGAATATGGTCTTGATCCATAAAAGCCGGCATCCTTTCCTGCTTCAAACATTCCAAAGCCCTCAGGTTGAAGCATTCGGAAAATTGGAGTTGCTTGTGGTTTTGAATTACAACAGGAAGCTTGTCCTTCTCCATTCCTGTCCCTTGCCAACTTTTTGTATATTAAGCTGTCCTATGTCCACATTGCCAATCAGTTTGTCGACAACACTTTATTGCTTGCATCTCCCCTTGCCAATAAACCCCTTTATTAACCTATTCCTACCATTTAACTGCCCAAGATCGCCAACCTTAGCTTTTTGACATAGCTCTTCTTCTGTGAACATATTTTCCGTAGACTAGAGTTCCACCTTTACTAGTTATCTTTGTTGATGCATTCAATGGATTTATTTTGTTGCTTATTTGTGGAAATGCATGATGCTGCTCTTGTTATGGAAATTGATTTGTTTATCTGATATTCATTTCTCTTATGTGTGGCTTCAACTTAGTGCATTACATAATTTGCTGTTTTGATTTTACTGCTGAAATCTTTCTATCGTTTAAACATCACCTAATTGCACTGTGCATTATTTTAGGTTAGTACAAAGACTGAAGCATTAGACATTGTTGGCTGAAACAATGAAGTCCAACTCACTGAAGGATTATTTGAAAAGGTATCAAAGTAACCCCGAAGAAGAGAAGAAAAGTAAAAAGAAGAAGAAGCAGAAGCAGAAAAGTCAACCACAACCTAGTGGCTTGTTAGTTGTGGATGAAGACCCCTCTTGGCAGAAACCCGTAGATCTCGGAGAAGAAAATGATGAGAAATCATCTGGTAAATAAGAAACATTGATATCTTTTCAGATTAGACTATTTTCAATTTCTGCGTTTATTTTATTATATTATTTCACAATAACCGTAATCTAATTGTATATGTAGATGAGGAGAAGCCACTTGTTGATGAAGACATTGAAGTGAAGCGTATGAAGAGGCTTGAGCAGCTGAGGGCTAGACGTCCTTATCATGCCATATCTGAGGATGGAAGTGGTTGGGTTTCACTTTCATCTCAGCCTGCCGATCCTATTAATGTAAACGACGATATGTCTCCACCCCGTAAACGGAGGGTTCGAAATGACACACCTTCACCAGAACACGAAACAAACCTTGAAACTTCTGATAGAAAGGCAGTTGATTTATCACCTTCTAATCAGCAGTTGAAACGCAATGACACTCCATCCCCTGAACATGACTCACGACCAGTGCATTCCAAGGGGCTGGACAATGACTTATCACCCCCTCGTAAGCGCAGAGTTCAGAGTGCTGCAATTTCACCTGCATGCCAGCCAAGGTCATCGGATCCAAATCTTGAAGATGCTGATTTGTCACCTCCACGACAGCGTCACAGAGGTCATCATAACCTGAGTCCTGACATTTCTCCCCCACGGCGTTCTCAGCGCCAAATATATGATGACAAAAATAAGAACTACAATACTTCTGATTTGCAAGATCTTTCTCCACCTCGTCGTCGTCATCGTCATGATTCTCCAGTGAAAGGCACTTTACATGGATCTGAGGAATCAGACCTTTCACCCCCAAGGAAGCGGCAGAAAGATATTGCAATAGGGAGTTTGTCGCCAGACCTTTCTCCACCAAGGAAAAGCCAAAAGGGGTTCTCCAATGCAGCATCTGTCAGTGAAAGAAAAACAGGTTTGATTTCTGGTAAAGATATCAGAGAAGAGATTGACAAAAAGAAGAAGGATGATTTGATGAGGTAATCTTTCAAATATTTTATAATTTTCACTCTGTTTCACATGTACAACTATTTGCTGTCCATAATCTCCTGGTTCTTTTTCTTTTATTAGTTTTGAAACATTTTACATGGTGGTTGTTGTTTGGAATATTGGAATAGCTCTATCTACCTTAAGTCATGCTACAAGCCTGTTACCTTTCAGATTTCAGGGGGATTGATTGGATTTAAAATTTACTCTTTGAATTTAAACATGTTATGATGGTCTATTCCTTTATGCAGATTTAAAATGATGGATCCTTCAATCAGTGGCCGTGGTGCTGAACCAGTATATCGTGATAAAGTAAAAGGTAAGGAATATAAATTAATTTTCCGGGTGTTTTTGTTTAGTCTATTTTGATGTCCTCAATGAACATGAATTGGTCAATTAATTTGAATTCTGAATTCTGCAGGAGTACGCATTTCCAAGGAAGAATACTTGAAGTCAAAACAGAAAGTAGTAGAAAAGCCAAAGGTATTTTGTTTACTGCAGGATTTTCTGTATCTTATAAACTTCTGGTGTGTTTTCTCTGTAACTTCCTGTGTGCATCTGATTGCATCTTATACCTATGCAAAAAAAAGTTATGGTTGTTTATCATGATCCAATATTTTTTTTGGTGTCTATCATGATCCAATATTTGGTCATAGATAATATGGGCAGTTTAAAAGATGGCTATAAAGTCTTATGCACTTCAAGAGATTTTCCTGGAAGATTGTTGCAACTGATTTAATATGTTGTTATAAGGGTTCATTTAGTTATGCTTTTCTTACTGTAAAAAAAGAAGAAAAAAAAATTGGTTTTCACATATTTTTTGTATTAATTCTATAAGATAACCCAAAATTAAAGTGACCAATATTTATTTAGTTTTTTGGAAAAAGCTAAACCAATTATCTTCTAATTAAAATAAGTTTTCCCCTTTTTTTCAACTATATAAAAAATCAAATGTAAAAGTGCTTTTCGAATAATCAGAACCTAAAACGTACCCTAAGATTAGTAGCATTTGGAGTTGCATGGTTTTTGTTTGGTGTAATTATCTGATTGGTTTTGCAAGGATGCATTAAAATAATTATGTTAATAGTAATCAGGAAGTTTGTTGATTTTCTAGAGCAAGAGAAATGGGAAGTATCGTTCTAGTTGGATAAAACAATGTTATTCATGATTTAGTGTGAAAATTTAGTTTAATTCTTAGCTACCATCATGGTTTTCAGGAGAAGGAAATAGAATGGGGCAAGGGCTTGGCTCAGAAGAGGGAAGCTGAGGCTAAGCTGAAGGAACTAGAAGTTGAGAAGGACAAGCCTTTTGCACGCACCAGGTATATAATAAAGAATAGTTCAACATGGATGTCTCTACTTGTGTACACTTTTTTATACACCTCTCTAATAACATATTTACATAGAAAATTAAACATCCATGATAGATAGAAATAAACATATAACTTACAAAAATATTTTTATTCTATTTGCTTTTAATAGTTTTGCATATTTGTTTCACTGGATAGGTGAATGTCTATTTTTCATTTTACATTTTTTAATAGAGAAAGTCTTTGGAGCCAATATTAGGGAGACAATAGGGAACCAATATCATTTTTCCTTCTTTTCTCTCTCCTCTTTTACCATCTACTATTTCCCTAATTACACTTATTGACTCCTTATTGGTCCCCTAACATTGGTTCCCTAGCATTACTCTTTTTAATAACACACAAGTGTCATTTATTTTTATAAATCATACATGTTTTTCTCTATACTTAATGTTTACTCTTCTATATAATATATATTTACTAGAGAGGTGTGTATAAAGGGTACCCAGAAGAAGAGATATACATAAGAAATTTCTCCACAGTAAATATTTAGAAACTTGGTTGTTTCTTGTTCTGCCTCCGTTATAGTAATATTATGGTAACCTATTATTTTGAGTATGATTGTCATTCATTTAATCTCTTGTATTAGACTGGTTCGGTATGATCCAACATTCTATAGATTTAGTCCTTGGGCTTACAATGTCCATGGAAATCTAGATAGATAGCCTCAAACAAATAGAACTCCATGTGGATAAGCAATCTTCCGTGCAGAAAATTTGTGTCCCCACACTTTAGCTCTATGCCGGGTTTAGACGTTTCATGAGGGTTCATATTTTTCTCCGAAGTACTAGTAGGGTTTTCTTAATTTACTTTGCTTTGACTCAAGAGACGTGATGATCTAATTTACTATGTTCTTAATAGTTATACCTGTTAAGTAGAGTGTGTGCATCTATCACGCCTTACATTTATAGTTAGTTATCCTTTCTTTTTTTATGTTTGCTGGTGTCAATACTTCCGCTTTTGTTAAAAATCTTCTTACTCAACCTCAAGACATGAACAAAATTTTATACCTACAAGCGTAGCTTTGAACAGCCCTGCATGCTAGCTTTTACCTTTATTGTTTGGCTCTTGATGTACACTATAGATACCTAGTTTTTAGAACATGTCATGAGCTATCATTAATATATAGTTTTGTTTTCTTTCAGGGACGATCCAGAACTGGACAATATGCTCAAGGATAGATTAAGATGGGGTGATCCTATGGCACATTTGGTAAAGGTAATGCAATAAAAGTCTCATTGGCTATAGACAGTTAATAATATGGAGGAATTTTGATCGACTCTGACATATTGTTCTTTTCTTTTGACATTTGCAGAAAAAATATCCGGAGCCTGTACTTCCGGATTTGGGAGAAGGTGAGAAGATGAAAGAATCAGGTTTTGTTGTTCCTCAAGATATTCCGAATCACAGCTGGTTGAAAAGAGGTTTAGAGGCTGCACCAAATCGCTATGGGATAAGGCCAGGGCGACATTGGGATGGAGTCGATCGTAGTAATGGTTGGTTCATTTTCGCTATTTATTTTTGCTACCTGGTTTTTAACTTAATTCTTCTTGGGGGGTTGTAGACAATTTTTTTCGCTTGTGTTGAATGATTGATTTAAGCTGTTATCTGGTTGTAGGTTTTGAGAAGGAAATGTTCAAGAGAGCAAATGAGAGGCAAGCTCGAGATAGAGAAGCTTATCTTTGGTCTGTCTCTGATATGTGAAAACCGATAGTGTGTGGTTGAAGATGCAAAGTCTCTGATGTCTGTAAATTTTAATCATATGAATTTTGAAGGATTTAAGGTTATGGCCAAGATTCTAGGGAGCACTGGGAAATTTTGATTGGTTCTGGTACCCTGGTTCTTTGTTTTTAATTCCCTTATCCAGCCAAATTCTGTAGAAAAGGAAACAAAGTAATGATTGGCTTCCATATCCAAGAGCACACCAACTGTGTTGATTAACCAATACTTATGTGTAACACCGATGTAGTTTGTTATTAGTTCAGAGTAATTTAAATGTCTATTTTTTGTGTTTTGGGGGATCTATATCTGCCTTATCGTTTAAGGTGATTTAAAATGATTGTTTCCAATGCGATTACAATGCAAGAAGCAAATTACAGTCACAAGGTGAGACAACAATGAGATTGAGACATTGAAGATGCACAGAGAAACAATGTAATTCATTCCCACTAGAAATAGAAATAAAAATAATTTTATTATTTCTCACCAAAAATTACTTGGTACATGTATTGAGTTTTGCTCTTTATAAGTAGTAGGAGGAGGAGGATACCGAGAAAACCTCTTTGACTTGTTCACCTTCAATTTTACACTAGGAACTCTACGTGCTACTGCTTGCCAAATCATCTGAACTGCATCACCCTCCTTGGATGGGAACTGGAACTCAAAGAACTGTTCCACTTCTTTCAACTTGTTCCACATTGTGGTCCACTCATCTTTGGTAACATTCCTGATCAAATTTATTAGATACTTTTCCTTGATAGCATCTCTCGTGGGAACGAACAAGCAGAACTCCGAGTAGTCGAGAACATCCTCGTATGGGAGTTCAATTGCGTCGCTGATGATGACAGGGACGCAGTGGCTGGCAATGGCATCAAACAACCGGTTCGATGAAGGTGTGTCACCAGCTATGTTGAGGCAAAACTTCGAAGACCGCATGCCTTCGGTGGCTTTCTTAACTCCATCTTTCTGAACACTTCCAAATGAGAAGTGCACACCCTCTTCATCTTTTAACAGATAAAATAGCTCTTGCCGTGCAATACCTCCCTAATCATGTAGAAAAAGTGTTAGATATAGAATTAAGAAGAAGTAAAAGAAAGAGATTGAAGAGAAAGAGAGGCATACATCTTTTCTATATATTGCTCCTTGAAAGTAGAGTAAAGTTGGACGAGTATCAAAGGTGGAGGTATCATTGACATAGGAACTGATAACATGCTTATAGGGAGCAATGACATCCTTTTCAACATTGGCTATGTTTGAAGGATATCTACCAAAATCTGCAAGAATGAAGGTAGCAGGCCACAATTTCACTCTTGCATCCAACATACTATTGGGATGGTGGGCTAAAATCAAGTGATCCTTTCCCCCTGATTTCTTCCAAAGTTCTTGCTCTGCCAAATACTTCACCAACTCTTCTTGCAGTACCTTTTGTTGTTTTTGTTAATTCTTTTGCATAGTTAGTTGGTGCCTTTAGACATTCAAAAGAATATAAAAGTTTCCAAAGAAAATCACTTCACATACAGCAAATTTAGAGTAGAAAGAAAATAAAGTTATTGCAGTACCTTATTCCTACTCTTTGTTCCAGGTTGATTGGTCTTTGAGTAGCGATTATAGCTTAGAGATGAAAAGAATGGCACAAATATGATATCAGCTTCACCTGAATTATGAACTCTAACAGCAGCATTAGCCTTTGGAGCATTAGGAATTTCAGAAGCTAGTAGATCCAATGTGAGCCAAAACTCTATACTATGTTGCAAATTCAATCCTCCTGGGTATCCTGGTATTGGTCCTCTAATATCAGGCCAAACACTATTTCTTTCATTGCTCTCTTCCCAACCCAAAAGTCCAAAGTGGAACTTTGATGGTAAATCATACATGAAAACCTTGATAACAGCTTCATCGATGTTTTTGTTGTCGCTGCATTTCAAATTCCCTTCATCATAATATGAATCTGATGATGATGATACATCTTTACTATTCACAAGGATTGCCCGGTTTCCGAAAGAGGACCCCGCATGCTGTCTTGATTCTGGTGTCCACCTAGCATGGTCGTCGTGGTTGTTATTATTATTATTAAGCCATGAATTGGGTATTAACACGTTTTCGTCATCAATTGAATGAGGATGGCTTGAGGATCTCAAAACAAAGAACCAAGACATAAGGAAAAGGGTTGATGTCATTGTGAAGAAGAAGAGCAATGACTTTCTAGAAACAACTATATTATTATTTCTCTCAACCATTTTGATAATAATAATAATAATGTTCCAAGAATCAACTCAATACCTCAAGAATCATTTTGATGATACATACTTACAGGGTAAGTTAAGACGGTAGTCAGAAAAATTGTGACATTAACATAGTGTGGATAAGTGGTTGTTGGAAAAAGAGAAACACTTGGGTTGTTTCATGTGTGTATATAGCTATGTGTGATATGAGTAGTTGGAAACAAAATAGGAATGGAGAGTGAGAATAGGGTCTAACTATGGAACCGGGCTCCTTTTTTATTTTTAGTCTATGTTTGTGTTTCACAATCTCACTAATTCAAGAAAAAAAAATGGTGTCATAAATGGTACATGAAAAGAGATAATTATGAGTTTTACTCTGTATTTTGACTTTTGTATTATGAGAAAAAATAACAGAGAATATATATCCTAATTAATTTGCAAATATTTTGAAGTGAACATTTTGATTCATAGCAAAATTAATTATTAAATTAGTTTATAACTTTAATAGACATTAGACATTTTAGTCATTTTTTCATCTTCTTCGTTAATCATTAACGATCTAATGATTCACCGTGGCACGTAAATTAAATTGGTACTTAATTTTATTAGGGATCAAAATGTCCATTTCATAATAAAGATTAATTTGGGCATATATTCAGTAACACAAAAAAAAAGGGAAGAAAAAAATAGAAGAATAAAAATAAAACACTTTTACAAATTAAAATTTCTTAAATAAAAAAATTGATAAAGCAAAAAAAATTACTTTTCTTGATATTCATCATCAAGAGTCAAAGACACAATTATTTCCTATAGTGAGCAATATACACTCACTCGTTCATTCATTATTATTCTTATTAAAAGCCCTACAATTCTTTCGAATCTCTCCTTCATTCCCAAGCCAAACATTAACAGCTGACAATTTTATCATTGCATTTGCAAAGTTTTGAAATAAGCTGTCACCATCATCCGCAAAACGTGACACCATGTCTCGTGACAATGAGTCCATAGCCAGCTGCTGATCAATGTGAAGTATGCCTCTCTTATCAAGAATTTCGTTATAAAACCGATTATCAAATGCGAAAGGCGTCTTTTCGTCCAAAAACACCGTCGGATCGTTTCTCGCCGGCCGGCTTGACGATCCACATACCTTGACAAGGACATATTCATTTATTACAATTTGAAAATTTTAAAATACTTAATAGGATAAAATAGTTTGCTTTTTTTCTTTTCTCCTAAAATTTGCAAAAAATTTAAAAATTATTTCTAAAGTTTAATTATTTTTTATTGACTTTTGAAAATTTGACGATAAGAATATAATTTAAACTAATAAAAAACGTTAAATATTAGAAGTAATTTTAAATTTTTTCGCAAACTTTAGAAATAAAAAACAAAATTTACCGCATTAAATATTATATGGCAAGGAGACTTTACAATATTTAATAATAAAAAAATTATAAAAATTACCTAAGAAAAATTTAGAGGCAGACAAAACTTCCCACGAATAAAGAAAAAGAATTTTTTTTATCAAGAGTTTCGTTTGTCAAAAGTATCCAAATGTCAATCACTAATGTGATATTTTGGATAATTTTGACATATTATTTAGAATAATTTTGACAAATGAAACACATCTTTCGTGCGTAACTTTGTCGGAGTTTATATATAATTGTGTTAGGTGTCAACATTTTTTAATCCGTTATTGTACATACCTTCACCAATCTTGTATCCAAATCAGGATCCATGGTGGGATCAGGACTTCCTCTGTTAAAGCTCGAAAGCCTCTCTTGAAAGTTGCTGCAGTGGGCGTTCCCAACGGAATGTCCTCCTCCAAGGAGTGTCACCATTTCGAACAGTGAAAACCCCTTTGCAGTGAAGAACTCCAAAGCCTCAGACACCGACATTGTTGGCGACGGAAGTTTCACTTCTTTTGGATTTGAAAAAAGCCCGTCCCTTCTTCCCGTCGAGACATTGTAAGCTGGTCCACCGGCCATGGCCACTGCATCTCTGGTTGCCAGTGATATGATATCTGCACACGAGACTGTTGAAGGGCAACTTTCTTCCAAGAGAGTTTTAGCCTCGTCAATGATTTCGAATCCCCGAACGGTCTGGTTCGGCCCTGCGTCTTTCTCCGATGACTCGTTCTCAGTTGAATCTATTAGCAACGACGCATCACAACCCTGAACCAAGAATGTTCAAATGTTTTTAAACAAAAGATGAGTGCGCATGCATGCATTCTTAAAGATTATATTTAAGAAGGAAAGTTAACTAACTTCATATAAGATTGATACTTTAATTATTAAACTACTCTTTAATCAAATATTTGAAGAAAAATTCTATCCATTATTTTAATTTATTCTAATCATTATTTAGTAATTAACATTGAAAAATATAATTAAAATATAATGTTAAACTTTAAATTAAAAAAAGTAAATAAACAAAAGCATATATGAAAAATTTTATAGTGAACAAAAATATAAATGAAAAATTTGAAGAGACAAAAGTATACTCCGAAAATAATAAATAATAGACAAAAATATATAAGTTGCGTGTACTTTTGTCCATCATTAATTATCAGTAAATGGACAGAATATATATTTTTGTCTATTGTTTATTATCTTTAAGGTTTACTTTTGTCCTTTTGAATTTTTCATGTGTACTTTTATCCACAATAAAATCTTTCGTGTGTGCTTTTGTCCATTTAAAAATATTAAGAGTAAATGACTATATAAGTGAGGGTAAAAATAATTAAAATTGATGTTTATTTACGACTTTTCATATTTTAAATTATCTAACACTTTATAATAATTCACCTTTATTTAAAAGCTAGCGAAGAAAACTCGTGTGAAATTAATAATTGAAATTCATCCGATGTTTTTACATATTTGACAAAAGTATATATACTCTTAACAATAATGTTTAAGTATGAACATAGAAGGGAGAAAATTAGAGATGCAATAAAATGGTAGTAGTTGATATATACTCTAACAAAGCAATCGTGAAAGTGCATGCGAAGCAAGGCGGCGGTTATGGATCTGTCCTGGTTGAAGTGCCTCTGAACAACATCACGAACCATTGCCTCTGCATTTGGACAGCTGCTGCTGTAGAAGCCAAGCTTTAAATCTGAATATGCAAAGGGGAAGACACAAAAGAAGGTTAGTATTATGAGGATGATGATCATCTTCATCATCATCTTGATTCTTGAGTTTGAGTAGTGCCGTGCTACTCCCTGCTTCTGTTTCCTTCGTCTTTGAGTTATCTATATAAAGCCAAAGATGGAGTTAATGTAACATTAACTACTGCTTAATAAAGTTTTAATCTCACTGGAATTTTCTACCAGAATTTCTGAATCAAAATCTGCATATATTAGTATTATGTGTGTGTCTGTTTGTGGTATTGCGTCACCATTTGGAGTTTTTTTTTTAATTATTTTGGTAAGGTTGAATTGAAATCGTGGCATTATTAGGATAAGCAATAAATTAAAGTCATTTACAAGTCTCTGCATAACATTAAATTAAAA
>JASCZI010090746.1:41298-69828 GCA_036250425.1 Stylosanthes scabra
AAAAATATTATTCGTACAAAATATACATTGAAAAAAATTAAATAATGTATATATTTATACACAAATATGTAATAATCATTTTATTTTTTTATTTGTATATAACATTTTTTATAATAATGAAAAAAAGTTTTAGAGTAAAAGTAAGCCACCAAATGTGCCTAAAAAATTTCAAAATTGGTAAAAATAATTTTAAAAGATTCAAATAATAAAAGAGCTCCTATAAAATTAATTATTTTGATTTTTAAAAAAAACTTAAATGTATGTCAACTAATCACATTTTGTTAACGGAAAACGCTGAGTTGGAAAGGAAAGAACATCCAAACAATAGTTGCTATGTCATCTATTATGCCAACTAATAACTCAATATTTTTCGTTAACATTTTGAATTCTTTGCGAAAATAATTAATTTTTCAAGAAATATTTTAGAATTATGTTTGTGAATCTCATATTTTCGGGGACTTTTTGCCATAATTCCGGAGACTTGTTTGGTGATTTACTCAAAAGGTTTATATTTATAAGAAAAAAAGTCTTATGAATAAATTAGCACTTTAAGTAAACTTGAGTTATTTTAATATATAAATATCAGGTAATTCTATCTAGTCATGATAACGTCACATTCAGAATAAATATTGAGTGAAGCAAACAAGAAAACTATAATGAGTTTGACGCTACCAAAGTAATGGAGATC
Organism: Stylosanthes scabra; assembly: GCA_036250425.1. Classification (NCBI taxonomy): domain Eukaryota; kingdom Viridiplantae; phylum Streptophyta; class Magnoliopsida; order Fabales; family Fabaceae; genus Stylosanthes; species Stylosanthes scabra. Next base: position 41,987 of record JASCZI010090746.1, read on the forward strand.
GTAAATTTAGGGTGTTGTTCTGAACTTTTTTTTGTGGAATTTCAGGAAGATTATTGTCAACACGAATTAAAATTAAATGCACTGCCAATGCAAAGACTCATTTATGGATGGGGTGTCATTATTATATTTTGCACTTCATTACATGTTAGCGTGGTCTATCGGAACTTATTCACATTTCCACCATAATATTATTCATCTGATCTAATGAATAATATAGTTCATCATTTTGTGTGGTATATGATCAAATTTGTTGTGGGAAATTATATTCTCAGTATGTAATACATTAATTTGTGTTATTCCTGAACTTTTGTTAGTTCCATAAACTTGAAATAAATAAAAATGGTCAATTCTATTATGCTTTTTATTTTGTTGTTGAAATTAATTTTTAAATGTAAATATTAAATATTTAAAAATTATTTGTTTTTTCCTTTTAAATTAAATATTAACTTTTAACATATTTAATAAAACTTTTAACCTATTTAGTAAAGAATTAATCTAAGTGTATTATTGTACACATTCATATACGTAATTGTTTTTGTGTTATCGTATGTTATATTAATGTGTTTTATAAACTTTTTTTGTTGATATTTATATTTTTCGTGTTATAAATGAAAAATATAAAAAATAATACATATTCGTTTAGTAAATTATGCATTCAATTTTAGATATTGTATAGCAATTATCAATAAAAAATTAAGTCAAAATTTGATTATTATTAGAGTCCTTTTAGAATTTAGAGCATATCTCTTCAAATTTTGTACGAATTTGAAAATTACTCATCAATACTTTCAATTTGTTCCATTGAATATTAGATTGCTCTAAATCACCATAGAAGAAAAAATGTTGACCAATGAAAATATCAATAAAAGGAATAAGAAATTTTTTTAAAGAGAATCAGAGACGAAAAAATTAAAATATCCACAATGGACCCAAAGCAAATGTCATTATTTTTATTGATAGTTACCAATTATATTCATACTTCTACTATTTATAATAAAACTATTAATTAATTAAATTATACTAATGGACTTTTGTGCCACTTTTACTTCTTACATATTTGAGGATCAAAATATTTTATTTAAAAGTTAAAATAGCACTTTACTCTAGATCAATAGGAAACATATAGGTGCAATATAAACGTATGGATTTGTCGGCAGTTAGTAAATAAACAACCAACCATATAAGTTTTCTTTGCGACCGACCTTGATATTAATTCATCATCAGATATATAATTAAACAATATCAAATTGCAAATAATGAAAATCAGCATTCATCTTAAATTAAAGGCACATACATAATGATTTCCTATAGCGAGCAAAATAATTCATTCTATAAAGGGTTATTAAAAACCCTACAGTTCCTTCGAATCTCTCCTTGATCCCCAACCAAAACATTAACAGTTGATAATTTTATCATCGCTTTTGCAAAGGTTTGAAACAAGGTATCACTATCCCTCGCAAAACGTGACACCATGTCACTGGATAATGGGTCCAAAGCTAGCTGTTGATCGATGTGAAGAATGCCTCTCTTCAGAAGAATTTGGTTCAAAAATTGAGTATCAATTGCAAGAGGTGTTGTGATGTCCAAAAACACACGAGGATCGTCTGTTGCTGGCTGCCTTGATGATCCACATACCTGCACCAAATCATTTTATTATCATGCATGCTACATATATTTCATCCCTATTATCAAAATCTTTTGACTAAATTCAATTCTGACTATTTAATTTGCTTAAAGGATAAAGTAATTTGTTCTATAATTGGAAAATTCAAATAAAAGATATCTAACCATTTAAAAATTTTTCTAAACTAGATTACTGGTCTAAACAATCCCTAACAAGCTAACACGTCAACTTGTTCCTCAATACAAATAAGTAATGCTTCATGACCATCATAATATAATTACTCATTTATTTAGCTAGCTATAAAACATAATCATCAGTGTATTTTCATATAATAAATTTAAAAATATAAATATAAAATAATATAATATAATATAAATTTAATATTTGAAAATTATGTAAATAAAATATGATAAGTATGAAGGTAAAAGATAATAAATAAGCGGTTTGGCTATCCATACACTCTTTTAATAAATTAAACATTAAATTGACACAGTTATAAGATACAATGATTAAAGTATTAACCACTTTTTTTTTGTGATCCACCTATAATAACCGTATTTTTATACAGGTGTAAAGATGATGTTCGATAAAATGATGTGTGGATAGCATTATTCATAAATAAAAATCCAAATTATGGAAATAATAATGCTATGTATTAATATTAGGTAGTCATTAGAAAGTGAATAAAGCTAATTAGGAGAAAGGGAAAAAAAGGTTAAGGGAGAAAAAAACAGAGTTTATTAGCCACTTATTGACTATCAATCAACGGGCTTTCTAACAACAGTGCTACGAACCGACGATAGGGATGATTAGGATAATTATGTAATATGACTCATTTCTTATCGTGAAGCGTGTTTTTGTACTTCACAAGCCATCAAAGAGAGGGAATTCAAGATTTATGATTGTACCTGCACCAATTTTGCATCCAAATTAGGATCCATGGTGGGATCAACAGTTCCATTATTAAAGCTGGAAAGCCTGTCACGAAAGTTGCTGCAGTGGGCGTTCCCAACTGAATGTCCAGCCGCCATGAGTGCCACCATTTCGAACAGTGAGAACCCCTTTGCAGTGAAGAATTTCAAAACCTCCAACACCGAAAGTGATGGCCCAGGAAGCTTCACTAATGCTGGGTCTGACACAAGACCGTCCCTTCTTCCAGTGGGGACATTGAAGGTCGGTCCTCCTGCCAAAGCCACTGCATCTCTGGTTGCCAGTGATATGATATCTGCACATGAAACTGTTGAAGGGCAAGCTTGTTCCAGTGCAGATTTAGCCTCATCGATTATGTCAAATCCTCTAACAGTTATTTTCGGCCCTGCGTTTTTCTCTGATGTTTTGTTTCTGGCTGGATTCGGATCTATTAGTAAGGACGCATCGCAACCCTGAAGACAGAATGTTCAAAACTTTATTGGTAAATATTCAAGTGCAGTGCACTTTATATTAAAAAAATTGCAGATAGATTTCCATCAATTTTATTAAGCATTACAATGTAAGAAAACGCTTTAGTTATGAAAGAGAGAACAACAAGTCAATTAGAGTGCGTTTAGGATAGAGATTGAGATCGGGAGACTAAGACTGAGGGACTAAGACTGAGAGACTGACTAAAATATGTTTGTGTATTGTGTTTGATTTAAAATTAATTAGAGATAGAGACTGGGAGATAAAGATTAGACTAAGTTGATGGAACAGAAATAAATGTTAGTATTGAAAACTATAATGTTAATTGAGGGTATTTGAGTAAAAAAATATTATTAAAGTTTCAGTCTCAGTCTCTAATCTCTTAGTTCCTACAATTTAGAGGTACTGAAAATACTAAAATTCTGATAACTGAGACTAAAATTTTGGTTTTAATCTCTGTCCAATAAATAATACTAATCTCAGTATCACAGTTTTCTTAATAAACGGACGCTTTAAAAATTTTAATGAGAGATAGAAATAAGATTTTAAAATAAAAAATGCATATTATGAATGATAATATTCTTCTATGTAAAAAATAGAGGATTGTTAATGCTGGTTTAAATGATTTTTTAAGTCATGTACATTTTATTTTAATCAAAATTAAATATATTTGTAAACTTTTATCATTGAAAAACTGAAATATACAAATAAGTTTATAGTTTAATTAATAAACGGATCTAAACAAAAAATCGATTTGTTTTTTGAATAATAAAAAACCTATAAATATTTAATCATGTGTTACCAATTTTATATAAAAATAACTTCATGGGAATCTCAACTTAATTAAAAATATAAATTTATTTTTTATGCACAATCAACATAAAAAAATTTACACAAATAAATTAATTTAAGATGTATTATATATTTTAAAAAAAGCGCATAAATCTCGCCTTATATATTAAAAATAAACTCAAAATTTATCCTATTTTCAAAATTTTATTCCAAATAATCTCAAAAAGACTTAAAAGTGAGAAAGAAAGAAAAAAAAAGCAATTAGATAATAGCAGCAGAGGTTCATACTGTAACAAAACAATCATGAAAGTGCATGCGAAGCAGGGCGGCGGTTATGGATTTGTCGTTATTGAAACGCCTTAGCACAACATCACGAACAATTGCCTCTGCATTTGGGCAGCTAAAGCTATAGAAGCCAAACCTTAGGTCTCCAAACACCATGGGAACCACACACAACAACGTTGTTATTAATATGATGCTCTTCATTTTCACTGTGCTTCTTCTTCTGCTTATGTTTGTTTTCTTCCTCTGTTATTTATATATATAAAACACCATCAACTTAATGCAAGTCAAAGTACTATTTATAATTTTTTAATTGAATTCATATATTATGTATATAGCAGAATAATGGTAAACAGGATCCACGAACATTAATTAAATTACTAGACCTAGCTCTCTCTCACACTCTCTTCGTGGAATTCAATTCAACCACATAAATATAACCTTCCTATTATGTCTCTTATGCCACGCTAATTGTTGCTAGCATTTGAATAATTTTTTTTTCATTAATTACGGTAAAATCTCATTTAATTTGTATTTCATTTAATTTCCTTCTATTTCTTTTTCCTTTCCACGAACTAAAGAAGAGAAATTCTAGCAGGTGACGGGCAAATTCAATTTTGTGTAGCAAACGAATATAAGTAGAATTCATATGATAAATCCGAAAGAAAAGAGAAAGTTTAGGGAGCCCATAATTTATTAGTCAATAAGTGATTAATAGGTTTTTTTCTTCTTTTCTCTTTTTTCTTTTATCATCTATTATTTTTCTAATTACACTCAGCTCCCTATTAGTCCCCTAATATTAGTTCCGTAACATTACTCATCTGAAAATATGGGTACAAAATATGTATTATGTCCGGTGGGTGCAATATTTGTGAATCATGTGTGCAATATATAGAGAAAATTACACTCTCCTTTTTTAAGAGATGTTTAAATAACATTTTCCTATTCTTTATTTTTAAAACATACAATATTTTTTTCTTCTAAAAATTAAATAATATACATTTTAATCTATTCAAATAAAATAATAACAATTATTTCAAATATATAATAATAATATTATAATTAGTTTTATTTACTTTTATATTACTATTTTTACTATTGTAATAAATTTAATAATATAATATATATGTTTATTGAATAAAGTTATTATAATAATAAAAATAATAATATAAAAATAAATAAAATTTATTATAATAATATTATTATATATTTGAAATAATAATTATTTAATTAGATGTGTCAATAGTAGTCTCCCTAATACAATCTCGGAATTCAAAAATATTAGTGATGGTTGCCAACTCTCAAGTCTCAAAGTCGGCATGAGTTTTCTGAGGTTTTATTATATTTCTGGTGTTTTCCATCTTTATGGCTTGTGTCGTCACTCCTATCCTTAGCCACTACGCTTTTTCCCTTTTTTGCTGACTCATCTGCCAGCTGTCAACAACCCTACAATTCTCCCTTCTTTCCCATCCCACCAATTTTCTTTTTCAATTTGTCCCTTTCTTTTAGAAAAAAATACAAAAGCTACCACAAATAATTTAGGTACTAACAAAATTATCTATGAAAAAAATACGAGTTTTTTGATAAATTTTATATGATAAAACTATCAAAACATTATTATTGAAGCATTGATTTTGGGTAGTTTTGAATGGCGTTTTGGATAGTTTTGTCATATAAAATCTATCTTTCATGAGTAGAAAATTCATTTTTTTTTTTCATAGATAGTTTTGTCAGCGTCCAAATTTTTTATAGATAATTTTGGTATTTTTTTTCTTTCTTTTATGACTCGTGGTTCCGATTTATTTTCTCATATTATTAATTATGTGAAATTAATGCAATAATTGTAATCATGATTTAGATCTTATTTAAATTCATCACAACATTAATATTTTCTCTATTGCAATATAAATGTATAAAATAAAATGTATAGGTGGACAATGGTCATACACATCAAAACACCAGGTTATATATTATAATTTTATAATCGTAATAGTATTTATAAAAAAAAATTATGATACATATACCGTTATCATTTTAATGAAATTTTCAACTAAATCAAATTAAATTAATAATTTTTTAGATGAAAAAATTAATAATTTAATTTCCATACACCATCTATTAATATAAAAAAAAATTTATACTAACAATTAATTATATATTATCATATAAAAAAATAATTCTTAAATTTATTATTTCTAAAATCATTTAAATACTTGAATTTAATTAAATAATTATATAAAACCCTTTATACGTTTATGAAAATTAACTCTAAATCTAAATGTCGTTGAGTCAATTGGACAGGGAGAAGAAAAAGCTTTCAATTTTTTCCTAATGTGATATAAAATGAAGCAAACTTGATTTTGAATTTTGATAGATGATTCAATGAAGTCTCATATTTAATAATAATAATAATAATTAGGTGCATGAATTAAAGAACTCATGATAAACATTTTTACGTAATAAATTATCCAACAATGTTATCTATATACTCTTTTATCAAACACCACCTTTATATCCGTATAAAAATACTATTATTATAGGTGATTCACAAAAAATGGAGAACAGTTAACACACTAATGATCGTATTTTATCCGAGTGTCAAATTAGTATTTGAAAAAAAGGTGTGTGAATAACCAAACCGTAAATTATCTAATTTTAAATAGGGAGAGTATTTTCCTCATAGTTCTAGATCATATCGTTTTGTTATAAACTTATAATTTTAGGTGTATCAATTAAAGAACTCACGATAAATATATTTTTTTAAAAATCAAAACGCGTAAATTCATTTTTATCAGTTGACTAACTTTTTACCTTATTCTTTGCACATATTTTTTCTCTTTTATTTAAGAGGTATCAACGAAAAATAACTAACATTATAAATAGTTATTTGCATTGTGATAAAATAAAAAATATAAGAATGAAAATAATTTAAAAAGAGGGGATTAAAAATCAAAACGCATTAAGCTACGTTTGGAAAAGAGACTTGAAATTGAGAGATTGTGACTGAGAGATTGAGATTGAAAGACTGAGATTGAATTAAATTTGTTTATTATGTTTAGTTTAAATTTATTAAGAGATATACACTGAAAAGTAGAAATTAAATTAAATTAATAGAGAAAAAACAAAGACTAATAATAAATATTTTATGTTATGTGAAAGTATTTGAGTAAGAAAAAATTATTAAAGTTTTAGTCTCAGTATTCAGTCCCAATATTTCTCCTAACTGAAGGTACTGAAAATACTGAAATTATGGAATTGAGACTGAAATTTTAATTCCAGTCTCTATCCAACAAACACAATACTAAATCTTAATCTCCCAATCTCAATTTCAATCCCAGAAATCAAATGCTACCTAAAATATTTGTCCAAAAAAAATTAAACTATTAAGCATTAACTACCGAATATCTTAATATTAAACTCTAGAATTATCAAAGCAACGTTGTGAATCAGAATCAAACTACCGAATATAATATAACAAATAAACTCAACTTTCACATGTTAGTGTCAAGTGAACACTGGTGCATGAATCAAGATTAGATATTTAAGATATTTATTAATCGAATTAAAAAATATAAAAGCAAAAAGGGTAGAGTGATCAGAAGGAATTTATAATTGAAAAATACTAGATATAAGATTTGAGGTTTGCTAGATAAACATTAAAAATTAATTACTAAAATCAACCATTAATATAAAATATATATTAAAATATAAAATATATATTAAAAATAATTTAAATAATATATATTTATATATCAATATTCATAATAAGTCTTTTATTAATAAATTTAAGTAGATAAATAAAAAAATGATAAGAATATATTTTTTTTTAAAAATTAGACTAAGTTAGCTGGACTTAGTTAATAGAAAAGCTTGTTACTATTGTATATTATTAATATTGTGTACGGTCCAATGTTTTGAATTTCGTCCGGTTACATATCTCCAAAGTCCAAACCATATTAGAAAAAGAAAAAAGAATATCACTTTTGTTTTTCTCTATGAATAAAGGGCAATTATTTTAATGATTAAAACGAAAATAAAGGAATATTTTAAAAAAATCTATGTAACATTCATTTATAAAATTAGCTTAAAAGATTTTACAGAGACAATTAATTCTATATGAGGTAGAATTAATTAATTTTTAAATTTATTATTTTAAAATTAAACTCTTCATTTATTACTAATTTTAGGATTTCTTTTACATAAATAAAAAATATCAAATTTTCAAAAATACGTGCGCCCCATAAATTTACAATTTATGATTCTCTTTACTTATCTCGAATTCTGCAAACTCAGAATTCACTATAAACGTATTTCGAGTTTGCAGAACTCAAAATACATTCAAAATGATTTTTTATATGTATTTCGGATCTGCAATCCCAAAATGCATATCTCGGGTTCTACTGACCCAAGATATATATAAAAAAATTTTAGGCTTATTTCGAACTTTGTAAATCTGAGATATGTTTATATTGAATTTTAAATGATTTTAGGCTTATAGAGTCCGAGATAAGTAAAGATGACCTAAATTCGTCATTTTTGGGAGCGTGACTAGTTTAGTGAATTTGATATTTTGTTTTATTTATTTAAAAAAATCTACTAATTTTATAAAACTTTCTTAAATATTTTAGAAAGCCTTGTACATGTATCATTATTTAATAATTTATTAGTTTCATCATTTAAAATTACTTTTTATCTATTATTTATTTAAGTTTTGCTCCACAACCACAAAGAAATAGCTTTCTCCAAAAATTAAAAGGGAAAATAGAAAACTGAAAAAGAACAAAAGCTTGAAAAAGGAAAGATGGTACTGTGTGTATGATGATGGCTCATGTTCTTTGTGCTTTTTGCAGGGTGACCTTTTCTTCAGAGCCTTTTCTTTTCTGAAACTTTCACCCTCCATCCACTTTTTTTTAATAAATAAAAAAAAGAGATTCTGTTGACACAAAAAGCCTCTTTCTTTATTTATTTTTTATTTTATTTTCTTTCTTTATAACTCTCTGAATCTCAATCTCATTTGTTTCCTTATATATATCTGCATATCTATCTAGCTTTGGTGACTGCTGAAGAACTTGAAACTTTGCATCACAGAAACAACATCAAAGTAGTAACATCAAAAGATAAATGAGTGGTGCTGGGGACATGTCTGATAAGGATCCGGGTATCATGCTCTTTGGCATGAAGATTCCTTTGCAGGAGTTTCAGATTCCACCAGCCACCTCTCAAATGGGTTGTCAAATTCAGGCAAACTTTGCAGCCATGGTACATAACTTCTTAAGCTCTCTCCTTCTTTGTTTTCTTTTCTTGTACTGAGATTTTCTTTCTCTTGGTTATGGAAAAGAGAGAGAAAGACACAATTTTTCTTTCCCTCTGTGTAAGAGATACAAAAAAATTGTTGTATTTTCTTTATTTTCTAAAAGTAGAAAGAAAATATCTATCTCTATCTTCATGTTATTGTCTCTGTTTTGGAAACAAAATCCAAAAGAAATCTTTGTTGTTATCTCTTCTGTTAGGTTGGTATTGATTATTTTCCAATCTTTGAGGAAAAAAAATGCTTCACCAACTTGAATTTCATTGTGTGTAGATAACTGAGATAGGTTGATAGCTAGTATATATTAATGGAAGACAAGACATGTTTATCATAAAGAATTAAGGTACATGACTTAGGAAATTGCTGCATTGTGGAAAGATGTTGAAGTTCAAACAAGACTAGTTGTTATGTTGTGTGTAGTATTATTGATTTTGGTAGAAACTTAACTTAATGGAAAGATTATTGATTTTTTTTTTGTGTGTTATTTGACGCCGAAATAATTTTTTATTTAATATAAAAATAAATGACTTGTTTGGATGACCACAATATGCGTACACATACACATAGCATTACCATCAAAACTTATAGTCTTGTTTCTTGCTTTTGCTTTTGACAAATCTAAAGTTTGTTACTCTCTTAGTTCCCTTTTATCTTTCACTCTGGATTTTGGTGGATTTTGGTAAATTCAAAGCTTATGGCATTTGAAGGTACCGAAATTCCAGAGTGAAAGATATGAACAAAACGGCTGAGAGAGTAAAATTGTGATTAGAAATTTACTTTGATTAAATCATTGCTGATCATTTTTAAAAATCTTAGAATCCTTGTAGCAGCCTGAAGAAAACAGAAGTGGAAACTCACTCTGCACAAAACCCTGAGCAATCAAAGAATACTTGTGGTTTAAGCGAAGATACTAAACAAGAATCCAAGAACAATGAGCAAGGAAACGAGCTAAACCCGAATTCGAAGCCTTCGGAAGATAACGAGGAGAGTAGTAGTAACACAGATCAAGAGAAAAGTTTAAAGAAACCAGACAAGATTCTTCACTGTCCACGCTGCAACAGTTTGGAGACAAAGTTTTGTTATTTCAACAACTACAATGTGAATCAACCCCGGCATTTCTGCAAGAACTGCCAAAGGTATTGGACTGCTGGTGGTACAATGAGGAATGTTCCGGTGGGAGCCGGTAGACGGAAGAACAAGCACCTAGCCTCTCAATTCCGGCACATCATAGTAGCCTCCGAGGGAACTCCGGCCGCGAGGTTAGAAGCAAGAGATCACTCCTCTACAGACAATAATGGTGCTGTATTGAAATTTGGTCCAGATGTCCCTCTTTGTGAATCCATGGAGTCAATGCTTAATCTCCGAGACCAGAAAGCAAGTGGTGAACCAGCAAGATCATTGAGTTCTTCTGCAGAGAATCATGATCATCAAGAGTTATCTTTTTGTGCATCATCATCATCAGTGGAAATGAATTCTTGTAGTGCTGGAAATGAATCAATAGAGCAAAAGTGCAATTATCCTGTTCCTCCTCCTCCATGGATGTTTTCTTGGAATCCATCAGGTTGGAACAATGGTGGTTCCATGATGGCAGTCCATCAATCTCCGGCCGCAATGCAGTGGTGTCCGGCAACAATAATGGGAGTTCCAACCGTTTCTCCACCAAAAATTCCATGGCAATTTGTTCATGGATCATACTGGAATAATGGAACACCAGTGTGGCATGCACAAAATGCTGCAGTTTCCACCACTCCAAGTAACAGTTGCTGCTCCGGGAATGGCGGCTCCCCGGCGCTCGGAAAACACACCAGAGATAATAGTGTCTTCATGGAAGAAGAAGAGAAGTCGGAGATATGTGTTTTGGTTCCAAAGACCCTTAGAATTGATGGCCCAAATGAGAAGGCTTCAACAAGAAGTATGATGAAGCATGATAAGCACTTGTCTGAATCAGAAAATGGTGTTTTGAAAAAAGAACAAGGCAATGAGCGTGTGTTAGGTGTGTCTCAAATCTTGGAAGCTAACCCTGCAGCAGTTTCTCGTGCTCATGCGATTCAGGAGAGCACGTGAAACTGCGTTCGGAGTTCGGAACTAGAAACAGGACAAGACAGAACAGAACACTGAGACAAAGAGTTAGAGAGTATTACAAACTTTGCATGTTCTTGAATTTTGGTTCTAATGCAGAGAGAGTGTTTCGCGGCTTGCATATATATGAAGAATCCAACGTGATTCATTTTCTTGTAATGGTGCACAATATTTTTTGAATTATGCCCTGAAAATGATTCTTGAAGTTGCAACAATAAAACAGTGATCCTGCATCACTAATCATTGAAGGTAGATAGAGTGTAAATTGGAAGTGTAGTGATTATCATTGTATTTAATCCTATGTATATGATGGTCAAGAAATATTTAGTTTCGTTTTGATTAGGTGCAATATATATACCCACACAAAGTGATATATTAATAAAAACTGAGTAAATAGTTTAAAAATCAAGAACTGAAAAAACGTAGCATTTTGATTGTAAGTTTTGAAGAAAAAGTCATCAATAATTTCGTGAACAATACTAATCAACATCCTCTTTCTTAAACTTAGATGATCAATTTTAATATTTTGAATGATCAATTTGTATGATTTATACTAAGTAACTAGTAAAAATTCAGCTAATACGAGTCAATAATTAAAATTGAATATTTTATTTTTTTTAGATTTTGGATATTCTATGGAGTTATATTTATATTTGATTTTTAGAATTTTTTTATTGTGTGATATAGAATGTTCTATTTTAAAAGTTTTGAATGTTCTCTTTTTGGATCTAATTTATTGATTGGTATGTTGGTTAGAAAAATATTAACTATTTATAATTAATTAATAATTAACGTAATATTTTTTGGTCGACCAAAATTTTATTGACTACTTATCAAAATTGTTTGAAAAATGGCTCCTTATAAAAAACTTGACGCCTCAATCCTTGTATCCTTAGTGTAGCCTAGGTCCTAGCAACCTTATAAATCAAACCTATTTCTTGTCGTGTTGTTCATATTTTTCCAACGTGATATTTTACACCTCACTTGCATAACATCTAAAGCATAGTTAAACAACTTTAGCCTTGGAGGGTGAACATAATTGGTTGTCACATTTCACATTTAAGCATATGTAATGTAAAGTGTCTTTACTTCTACTTTTGGTTTGGTCAAGTCATTAAACTGCTCTATACAGTTCGATTCAAACATAGCAAGTCATCCTTATCCTGATTGATCCTTGATATTGCGTTAAAGTGCACTTCTTTTTCTTTTTCATTTCCACATTAAAGTGCAGTTTTTATTGCATGTGCTCTTTTCTTAATTCGTGCCATAAATCTTTTTGACTTAACAAAAAGTGTGTTAACAAAGCCATGTTTTGGGGGCTTTCTTTTTACGATGAAAAAGACTCCTTTGTTACTAACAAGTGAAGATATTTGTGACTGGAATGTCAGCTTTCATGACTCATTTTTCTTTTGTAAGAACTAAAAAGCACTATCATGATAAAGGATTAAAGGATTCTTTTATAAATAAATAAATAAATCAAATAATATAATTACATATATAGAAATTAGAAACCTCCTACAAATTTACATTTTTAATGTATCATTACAAATCTCATACGCAGTAAGCCCAAAATATTTATACACATATTTTGTTGCAAGTGACAAAAAATAAACCCTCATTATATTTTTATACTTTTAATAATATTTTTATTATAATTATAAATCCAATCCAATTTTATTTATATAATTATTAATCACTTTTATATTAGGGCCCCTTATATTACTTGTAAAATTTAATTATAAATATGTGATTATTTCATATTTTTATATGTACCACTATATGGGTACCATGTAACGTAATCAATTAAACTAAACTATTTATATTGTAGATAGACCAAAATTTTTAAGCTTGGCTCACACTTACTTTTGACGAGAATGATTGTATATCTCAGTTCTCCAATCACAAGTCGGTGTAGGTCAAGCTTTAACTAAGGAGAAGAAAAATGAAGACTGAAAATGGACTTCAAATTATGGCCGAAGAAGCTAAACATGAAGTGTGATGTTTATAAAGTGAGAAAGAATAGACAACTACAAATAATTATTATGAATATAATAAGCTCTAAGCATTTCAAAAATCACCATCGTCATTATATTCATCTTCATATGCCTCTTCTCCATTTTCATGATACATATTATCTTCATATTCTCCGGTCATATCGATATTATCACCATCCTCAATTTCATCCTCTGTTCCTACTGCATCATCATCCTTTGGATTTTCCTCTAATTTCGATTCAACATGCTCATCCAAAGATGGATCAAATCGTACTTTCTTGGAATTCTCTTTCTCTGTAGACACCTGATGATCATAAGAGTTAAAAAAAAGTGAGTAATCTGTCTCTGAACACCAAAAACGATAACAAAAAATAATTTTAATCTTCAAAACAAAATTTTAATTTGGGTAATGTATAACAAAACGGATCATGAAACTGCAATATGGAAGAGAATTACAGGATCACCAAATAGCTTTTCCAAGCGATCATAATTGACTTTGGAGCTGAGCCTCTGCAAATGAAACCACATAAACAAAAACCATTACTAATCCAAATAGTTCAGAAGAAACTTGGAAGACAAATTAATATATATCATATTTTTTGTCCTGCGTGACCTCAGTGAGATCATGGATTCAAGCTATAGAATAAGCCACTGATATTTGTTTGAGTCATGTTCAACTGCCTAGAATTAAAAGCAGACACCATATATCCCCTAATGTGTATGAAATTGGTCCAACAAGACGTGACTCCGAAGTTATAACTACTTTACATTTATATATTACTAGCTAGATTTGCTTTCTTATTTTAATTTTTTTAAAAATAAATGACAAATTTTCTGTTTAAAATAATTACAATGCAGTTTTTCTAGGTAGTTAATTTGAAAACAAGGGTATTTTAGGCAATACAGAAATTGGACAAGGAGAGGAATTCCCTTTATACAATGCATTAAACTTAAGTCCTAATTATATTCATTTACACTTTATTAAAAATAACCTCAGAGTTCCATTTTCTTTTCTTTTCTATTTTTATTGGGTATACTTTAAATAAACAAATTTAACATGAGAAATACTAATGATACAAAGGAAAAATACAATAACTTGGGTCAACGATAAATATCTCTAAGCAAAAGCTTTAGGACATCATAACCAGTTTAATAAATATACATAAGCATGTCTTGTAATGATTTACCTTTGTTCTCAACATCTGCCGGGTGGCCTCTACAGCAGATTGAGCAGGACCGGAATTTTTTGCCTCTTGAGCTCGTTTTTCTTTCATTTCCTGGAAAGTGCATAAAAGTAAAGAAAGCAAGAGAAGGGCTAAGTGAGAACCTAGAGCTGCAACACGTTTTGGAAGCATATGGTAGGTTCTAATAACAGTAGAAGACTAATTGCGTTCTTGGAATGCAAATTTGGAAAGAGATCACAATCTCTAGCCTAGAACCAAAAATTGAAGACAACACAGGATTCAAGTATCTCGGATCTATTATCCCAAATAGACGGGCAATGTGTAAACAATAGGATTCAGGTTGGATGATGGGCAAAATGGATGAGTTCCCTGGAGTCCTTTGTGATAGATGAAAATAAAATGTCCAATCTAATCAAAATTAGCTACCATTGAATTTTGATACTTTTATTAGTATGTTGATTATAATGTAAATCAAAGTTTGATTATAATTGGGACTCAGGATTGATTCTATTATTTATAAAGTTTGTAATATATTTTATAAAGTTGTAATATAGATCATTCCATATTTCTATATTATAGTCCTATATTAGAAGCTTATTAGTGCCTAAGTTTTTTTTTTAGTCCATATAGCAAGGTTGATAACAAAAAAATAAATAAATTTAGAAGTTACTCAAATCTTACCTTTCTGGACTTTGCCACAGCATCAGCAGCTGATTTTGCAAATTCTCTAGCAGCCAGCTCCTCTTCGGAACAATTTGCATCAGCAAATTTCTTAGCAGCTGCAGCAGCTGCTTCCTTAGCTGCTTGTTCCTATATATAAAAGAAGAGTATATAATTGATAAAATGGAAGAGAAACAATCTATAAAAAAGTAAAAGTAAACCAAAGACAACTATAGCCAAGAGGCATCGATTTCAGACTTTTATATCAGAGAATTATATCCAGCAATTAAAACAGAAGATCAAATGGCATTACAATTTCAGTACCTCGAGATATTCTCGATTCATATTTTCCCATATAATCTTCTTGTAATGTTTTTCCTCCTCATTGTGAAGGTAGCTATCAACCTAGGCAGCACATGGAATCAGCAATTGTTTGCAAAATGGGAAAAAATTGTACCATCTTTTTAAAAATAAAAATGAAATAAATCAACCACAGCTGTAAAAGCAGAGTAGCATGTTGTTTATTGCACAGATCAATTAGTGCTAAGAAATAGGCATCAGATAAAACTGATTTATTTAGTCACCTCTAGATCATCAATATCAGATAGACTTTCTGATTCATCATTAGTTTTATCCTTCATATCATCTTCGTGTGATTCGTCAAGGTCACCATCTTTAGTGGCTGTGTGCTCATAGTTATCTCCTGAAAGTATTCCAAGAAAATCAGCATTGAAATAATATCAAGCATAGCCTAGAGAGATATAAAAAGAAACAAGCACCCACCAACACTTTTTGGCTCAGAGGCATGTGATCCCTCTTTTCGGCTTCCATGTTCACCATTTGATTCTTTCACCATCTAATGAAAAGAAATATATATGTTATAAAACAATAAATTGGATTTGCAGGTTGAGCGAGCAGATTGTCATTTGAAAATTGAAATTAGCAATCGTGTTGTCTGAGAAGATATTATAGTATATGCCTTAAGATGGGACCTTTTTCTTTCCAACAAAAGAATAATACTAGCAAAAGTATTAGTGTTATCAATAATGTAGAGAAGCAAGAGACGAGAGGGGGGGAAGAGAGAGAGGGGAAGAGAAAGTAGAATCTGAGAAGTGTAAAAAATGAGCGTTAGTTCTCATTAGAGTGGTGAACGAGTATATATACATAAATAGTGGAGTGCTGAACACTCTAGACTCTAATAAGGGCAGAATAATCTGAAAATTTTAGCCCGTATATAAACCGGGCCTAAATGGGCCAAGTCCGCTTGTCTGACAGCCCTACTCAGAAGTCAGTAAACCCGAGAAAACTAGTACTCACCTTTTCTGCTGGAATATTCAGTTACAACTACAATACATGTGGATCTTTTCAATAATTTCTGGATGGAATATCCAGCGACAACTAGAATACCTGTGGATCTTACCGCTACTTGAAAGGTAGGTGTGTGCTGAGTTTTGGAATTTGGTACTTGAATACATGTATATGAAAATTTTGGTACTTGAAAATTAAAAATGAAATGTATACTACCACAAGAGATACAGAAGGTGTACTCACATCATCTGTTTCGTTGGCACTTTCCTCAGAATCTGATTTTCTCATTCTCTCCCTCTCAGCACGCTGGAAAGCAGGAGGATCCAAACCTCCACCAAGTCCACCAGAGAGTTTATCAAACTGCCAAAATAAGTAGAACACTTAAAATCAGAGATCAGCTATGATTAAAAAAAAGAGAGGCAAAAGCCCATATAAGGTAGAATTTACTCACATCCTTGTAACATGTTTCACACAATCCAAGTGCAAAATAAGGCACAGCTTTACCCTTGTGCTCACATAGTAGATCTTCGGAAGTACATTGGTTCAAATCACCCTTTGGTACTTTAATTGGCTGCTTTTCATGCTCTTTTGCCATTGTATTCAACTCCTCAATCTGTAAACACGACAGATTAATGAAAATTAATATTTAATTCCAAATAGAAGTCACCAAAAAAATTGAAATGAAATAAATATTATGGGTCATGATGTAAATGACACTATATTAATAATAAGAGAAAGTCTTGGGAGCCAACGTTAGGGAGCCCATAGGGAGCCAATATCAATTTTCCTTCTTTTCTCTTTCCTCTTTTACCACCCATTATTTCTTTAATTACACTAATGGGCTCCCTATTGGCTCCACGTTGGCTCCCTACCATTACTCAATAATAAATTAAAATTAGTCTTAAGATTTATTTCAAGGTACAATTAACATTGGTGCCTATTAATCCACCTTTTTATTTATTGAATTCATGTAATAAACTAATAATAACAAATGTGAAATTAATCAAGAGGGTAAGTCTTAGAAATAGCAAAAAGTATTTTTGTAGATATATGTTATTTGGTTAGGATTAAATGACATTGATATAGGTCTAACAAAAATTACACTTATAATATCTCTTTATAAAAATTAATTTCTATTGACCTAAATTTGTTAAAATCACCTATCATGAAAATCATTTATACCAAAATTTGTAGAAATTGAACAAAAATAAGACTAAATCTCACTATATAATAATGTATGTTTTAAACTTCTATGTTACCATCAATTTTGATTTATAAAAAACATACATCATATGATGTTAGATTGATGTGAAATTGTAAAGACATGATCTACAATGTTTAAATTTCTAATCCAATGGTAAGTTTTGTAAAAAAAAATTTTTAGCAAAAGGTTATTCAACAGTGTAATATCTATTTAAGCCTACATTGATGTCATTTGATCCTATCTCAAAGAATAACAAGGAATAAGAAACATACTGTCAAGCTAGCAGACTCTGTATTCTCAAACTCAACCAACCGCTTGGTCAAAGTTGCTTCACATATATGGACGATTCTTAGCTATATTCAAAGTAAGAAATGAAACAAAAAATTACAGAAGCAGAGTTAGTAAAGCTCAAGTAAGAACCACTAGACTGAGTGACAACTGAATTTTAGAATTATCATAACAAATGAAGGGGAAAATTCATAGTGCACTGTGCAAGTATAGAACTAGTCTATGCATAAGAATCTAGGAACGTTTTTTGGCTATATAAAGTGATCAACATTTTCAAAATTACAAATGCTAAATGCTTAAGTGGGTACAATTAACCAATAATGCTCCACAACTTCATTGTGGATGAAACATTAAAAATTTAAAATATTAAATAAAACACATACAGACACAAGAGAAAGAAAGTACAACCAAACAGCAATCAGAACGTTGAGGAATACAAAATAACTGTAACCACGATAAATAATAAATAAGTAATCAAATAAATAAGCAACTTGAAAAATCAAGCATAAAGTAAAGCTGTTTAGCCACTCTACAAATTATAAATGGCAACACCCATGAAAGAGACCCACAAAAAAAAAAAAAAACTTCTGTACAAGAAGGAAGACCGAGGATAAGAAATCCTCTTCAAGAAAGAGTAGAGGAAATTGGGAAGGAAGACCGAAGAAGAAAGCCTTAACAAAAATAAAATGAGAAAAAAACTGAAAGACCCTTTCCGTGACATAAAATTACAAATTAATCACAAGGTAGATAATGAAAACTTACAATGTCTGATTTAGAGCACTTAAAACCATTCGCAAGAGCAGACATATATAATGCTGCACCACATAATCCGCTTGGCTTTCTCCCTGTCTGTTTTTTCGAGCATTAGAAGAATTGAGAAATAAGAACGACGTGAATACGTCGAAAATAAATAAATAAAATAAGGAAAAGGCCAGTTCACCATCACAATACCTGCATCCAGTCACGTTTCATACTAGCAATAATACTCAGCGCAGTTTCAGAGACAACCAAATTCCTTTCCTTTAACAAATCTACATGCAGATCAATATAGACATGTTTACTTGCTCCAAAAACAATTGGGACATAAATTAAAAGAGTATTTTAAACCAAAGCCAATACATCTTTGTGATATTCACATCTACTGTAGAGTGGCTAAACAGCTTTACTTTGCAGCACTGACAAGTACTGATGATGTCTATCTTATTTCTTACGTTATAAATCAAAAAGAAAATATGTCCTTAATTGTGAAAATTTTGAAATATTAATCTGCTTCAGATAACCTATATCGTGCAATTTAATAAGATAATACCATGCACTGCACATTTCATTGATCTAAAATCTTATACTTACTATTTGTGTATTTATAAATAAAAAGACTGGGATCAACAGGCTTCTGAACAATTGGATGCTCTTCAAGCCTTAGTACTTTACACAGCTGTAAAAAAACAGCACCTAGGACATAACTGCATCACAGTCATCAACAACAATATTCAGACCCACATTAAAATAAATCAAGAATAAAAAAAAAGGATAAAAAATATAGGCAAAGAAAAGGGAAACTCACACATTTATCCTTAAATAATTAGAAAAATCAATGAGAAGGTATGGCTTATTATTTTCCCTGAAAGAAGAAACAGGGTTTCAGCATAAATAAATTTAAAATATTACAAGAATGTAGATATGGTAAAGATTAGACTCGTTAAGACTATGATAAGGGAACACAAAGGAAATTGGACATTCAGTGAATAAGAGGTGAGGAGAAAAATAGTGTCATAAAACCCATGCTTTCCCACATTGCGTATAGATAAAAGTTCGCAGCAGAAACAGAGATTGAATGAGACAGAAACTATCATGTTGTAAATCAAGCTGTGTTCCAAGAACACGAGCAAAGTACATACATGTGAACCCCCTTACCAAATGCATAATAAAGCTGAACATTTACATAAAAGACAGGAGGACCTTGCCCCCATATGTTCTTGTAAACCATTTATTAAAACAGATTATAAATGTCCTGTGGAGCAAACATAGAAGGCAACCTGCCAAACCTTTCAATTTTTGTGTGAAGGCAACAGAAAATAAATTACATATAACTACCAACAAACAATTGTTCATACTTCATACAACTACAAAATAACAAAATAATATAGAAAATTAGATATATTAGCATGCCATTTAGCTTAAATGTGTAGCATAAGAAGCATAACTTACCGGAATGCAATATAAAGACAAGCAGCCTGCACTTGCTCTGATTTACGTCCCCGGGTAAAATTCCGCTCAAGTGCTATCTTCACTAGGCATACACAAGGATTCAATAATAAAAAAAATTGAACCAAAGAAAAATGAACAGAAAGAAAATTTTGAATGGAGGAGGAAATAATAGAAATTAAGTCTAATATCAGTTAAGTTATAAAAAAAAGGCACATACTCTATAAAAGGCCACAGCTTGCGAGGTCATATTATCATCATGCACTCCAAGGCCATAACTTAAGTATTTGATCTCCTGAAAAACTACAATCAAGCAAACAAAAATGGAATTTAAGAAGACAGATAAAAGAATTAACTAATTTTATTATATCTACATATAATCATTAGAAAAACAACTTTCCAAACTACTCTTCTTTAGACATGCTTTCTCTACAATGTTCATCACTTGCTGACACTATCATCAGCAGTGGCTGTTGCAAGAATGGTACTATATATATTACATTTCGTGTTTCAGCATAAATGTAATTGCACCACAAACTTAGAAAAGATAAATAGAAAAAAACTATAAATAGAATATGAATATAAGTAACAGGACCTTAAAGAACTAAAGCTATAATGGCAACAGGTTTGATAGTGAAAAATCTGGGGGAAAACAAATACCTCTATCTATAGTCCTTTGACGTGAGGAAGAGAATTCACTTTCAATTGTTCTGACATAATGGCCGGCTAGTTGACTCTGTGGAGAAACAAAATAAAGAACCATATGAGGGAACAATGAAAGATATCAACATAGAAAATTGGGTAAGGAAAGATAGAAACAAATAAAACACAAAGGTTATAAATCAAATTTCAAAACACATTTAGTTCAAAAGTAAGATATAGCTGATTAAGAGAATAACAAAATGTGCTAAAATAATTGCCTTTCCATACTCCTTTCTCCTTTGGCACTTTGAGTCACGCTACATCATCAAAATCGCCACAAAGGGGGAAACAACTAGGAAATTTCTCTCATAACATTTTCTTACAGAGTATTGATGCCCACTATCAATGTAAATTAGTGCACAGTATCTGTTCTACTATCCATCTTGTTTCAAGCATAAAAAATAGCAAGCTACTCTGGCATTTATGTTTCAACTAAAGGATGCATTATTATAAAGATCTAGTACTATAGTTTGAATATTTAATGATAGTGAAAGAAGAGTATAATTTTTTACAAGTTACTCCATCCCCTAGTCCTCCCAGTAGCCGAATATAAAATACAACACAAAAAACAACAGAATAAGAAACAAACAAACAACCAAATTTCAGGAAAAGAAATATGAGACACCAGCAGAGTTAAACATCAAAGCAATGTGTACAGTTAGATTCAATTTCAATAATCCCCACCCAGAAACCGCTAAAATATTCCATTCCCTTACCTGCCCAGCTGAATTTTTAACAAATGTGGCCTCTTCAGAAAAAAGACAATCTTGCAACACCTTACCACATTGGTTACAACATCTGATAAAAATAAAATAACAACACAAGTTAAAAATCATAACTATAATAAAATAAAATTTAGTTCTAAATTGGATAAATAAGTTAATGAAAATTTGCAATGTACAATACTCACACAGAACCAGAATCAGATAAAAACGAATGAACATTTGTAACACAGTGATCACAATACACCATTATTTTTTATTCCTGGTTAAATAGAGCTCTCTGCCCCCTCCTTTACCAATAAGATCAAAATAAATATGAATCTGCAAAATCAGAGATGGAGATATATTAATAAGTAATTGTAAAAGCAGATATAAATAAGACGCAAAAGAGAAAATCCAAGAGTTTGAGCTTATTGGTTATTGTTTGGTAGCAAGGAAACAAAAACAGAGACACGGTAGGACTAAAATACGCAGTTTGAATGCGCATCTTGAAACGAAAGACACCAGTTGTCTCCATTGTCCTTAACTTCAAACAGAACAAAGTTGATTTCGAGTACAAAGAGGGAAAAAGGATAACCATCTAACAAAATTTGTGTTTCACCGTGTCCATCAAAATTGTGTCTCGACAACCAAACTGCGGACATGAGCATGAAATCATAGTTTTTTTGTTGCGGCAAATGGCTGAGAGCCAAAATAACCACCATAAAATTATAGTAGATGGTGTTGCGTGAAATGTGGGAAACAGCGGATTACCCAAAAATACATGTATATGCAAGAAAATGCAGAAAATACTGTAATAAATTATAAATCTAATCAAGTAGAAAATTAATTCGGCCCCAAATTCAACAAGTAAACATAACAAGAACCAAGTCATAACACACAAAGAACATAAGAGGCAGATGCAGGGGCAGGGGCATTAGAGCGACGGGATTGTCTTGAAGTAGACATAACAAACTGTAAATTGAAATAAATGATGGAAAATAGATGGAAAAGGATGGACATTAGGGGCGGCAGATAGAGGGAACCACAGAGAAAAACAGAGACCTAGAGCGGTAGCTTGAAAAAAAGCACTACGAACCAGAGAGAGGGAAACGGCAGTTTGCAGCGGCAGCTTCGCGGACAGCAGCAGCTTTAGACGGAGAACAACCGGCAGACAGGGACACCGGAGAACGTGGAAGTGGAGAGAAAGATGAGAGAGTACGGGAAGAGGGGAAAAACCAATAAAACTCTAACAGAAACTAAAATCAGGCTCATATCAACGTAACAGGGTCAAACTACAACAGGCACATGAACAGTAAACAAGAACCAGTGAATCACTCAGCACATCACATCACATAATAATGTTAATCTAAAAATATGTAAAAGAAAAATAAAAAAGCTAACAGTGGGTCAATCGTACTAATCAAGAACAGAAGAAGAAGAACTCAAGGATGGTACCGTCAGCAGCTACGAACCGCGCGGAGGACAACGGCGGTTGATACTGCGCGGAGGACCGCGGCTGCGACTGGGCGGGGGATTACGGCGGCACGTAGAACGAACAGTAGCACAGTAGGCGACGGTGAGGGAGGGAGAGAGAGAGAGGGAAGATGCACGGGGTTGCTGTGAGGCGGAGAGTGGAGGGTAGTTTTTTTGGGAGTGGGGGGCTTAGGGGTTAGGGAGAGAGGGAACAGGATTTGGGTAATTTCGTGTGTGTATAACTGTATAATACAGTGTATATATATAGAAATAAACAGTAAAAACTAAAACTAAAAACTATTCGATGCATTTTTTTTTTTGGGTGTTTGACGAATAATTTTTTGGTGATGGTACACGACGCAAATTGAGATACTGTTGAGTATTTTATCACTCTTGTTAAAATGCTAAATATTTTAATTTAAATTTAAATTAGACTTATGAATTATGAGTTCAACTTTTAAATATATAAAGATAAAGATTTGAAGATGATCTAATTAGATAGAGCACGTCTTGAAAAATAAATAAAAACTATACAATACAAATTGACATATATATCTTATATATTTTTTTCTAAAAATTCTATGCGTATATCAAAATCAAAATTAATTATAAAAATCAATCAGCATATGTTAACGGAGGTTAGCTTAATTGGGTGTAACATTAGTTGATAGACATCTCTTCTTTAATATTCTAGATTGAATATCCAGTATTATTTACTTATGTAAGTCATAAAAAAAAATCAATCACCATATATAATGCGCATTGAAATATAAAATATATGTATAATTTAATTTATTTTTATTGTATATTTTTATATTTTAATATATATTATTCACTAGTGACTAGTTTTAATGTATACCTAGCATATTTATGTACAAGTATCTTATATTTATTACTATGATAAGTATTTTATATTTAAATTAAAAACTTATGTATTCAACTTTTAAATATTGTAAGATAAAATAATTTTTTATGGAATAATGCTAGGAAGCCAATATTAGGGAGCTTATAGGGAATTTATGGGTGTAATTAGAAAAATAATGAGGGTAAAAGAAGAAAAGGAAAAGAAAGAAAATTGATATTGACTCCCTAGATTTTCTCTTTTTTATGAATTATACATGATAAAAGTATTTTAATTTTTTTTAACTAATTATATATGATAGGAAAGTTTTCATGTATACTGGTATAATGACATACATTGATTTTAATTTATATATATATTTTATATATTTTTTTAATTTATATATATTTTATATTTTTTATATTTTTTTTTATCATATTGAAAACTTTCCAATATGATAAAAAAATACAAAAAGAATTGTTTTTTTAAGCGCCGATTACAGGAACTCACAGTACAGTTCACACTACGACGACGATGGCAATATTGTTCATCGTCCCTGCGGTGGTGGCTTCATTCTGTGCGCTCATTTTGGGACTTGCTCTCCGCGCGCTGAACGGGAGGAGGAACAGGAAGAGAGCAGTTGGCTTCTTTCATCCGTACACAAACGATGGCGGCGGCGGCGAGAGGGTTCTATGGTGCGCAGTCAAAGCCATCCAAGAACTGAGCCCTGACCTTGACTGCCTTGTCTATACCGGAGATCACGATGCCACGCCGCAGACCTTGGCGGCTCGAGCCGTTGACCGCTTCGGCGTCACGCTTCTCTCCCCCGTGAAGGTTTTCTCTAAGAACTTCCTTTTTGCCGCTTCTTTCATCAATTTTTTCCTTCATTGTTTGGTTCTGAGCTATGTTTTCCTTTTGATAGAACCTTTTCAAGCTTTTGAAATTTCATCAATTCGTTCATATTATACATTGTAAGTGTAACAATAAGTAGCATCATATTATATTTATACATTGTAATTGCGCGATTTTGAGTGTGTCAGGTATTACCTAAGTAGCAAGTAGTTTTTTCTTGTTCCAAATTGCAGTAATGAGAAAATGAGATAAATACTGAATTACTGAGGATGGAATCTTTTAGAACATTGGTGACAGCAAGGAACATTAGTTTTTCCATGTTCTTTTAGGGGTTTTTGTTTGTAATATGCATTATAGTTGCTTGATTATGGCTATGTCTGCATTTATCGTAATGGCAAGAAGTTTTTTCTACAGCCACATTGCAATAATGAGCTGAGGATAGATACCGAAAATGGAATCTGTTAGAACAATAGTTTAGAGCCGAGCCAGTAGCCAACTAGCATGTGTCGCTTTATTATTTGGTCGTTGTTTTGCTTGTGTGTTTTTATACTCATATCATAATGCAAATAAAAATGGTTTGTATGTAAGCCAGAGATAACTGATCAATCTATGATTTTAAAGAATCTCTAGTTCAGGTGCACTAGATTCAGCTGAGCATTGACATTCATCAATCTGTGATCTTATAAGATAAATAATTTGATTTAAGAATAAGGAAGAAAAGAATGGGTTTTATATTAACTGAAGTGAAATGTCTATTTGACAGAGTCAAGATTGCATAAGGGCCTTGACTTAACCTATTGATGAATTATCCCTATGTATGGATCAAATAAGACTGTGAAAATTACCAGGAACGTGACCCAGGGTTTAGATACAGTGTTAGATGGACAAGGGAAATTATTGGAATGGATTTTATGTGGGATGATGGTTGGCGTGGGAGGATTCCCTGTTCTTGGATTAAATACAATATATATAGTGGAAAATAAACGACAGAAAATTTTCTTCTTGGTTCAATTTTGGGGTGGGAGATGTATTCCGATTGTACTTAACAGCTGAAATAAGTTACTGAGTCACCATTGAGCGCATATGGTTCTAGAACTGATTGGACCTTTGCTAGGCATAAACCTTTGATTCTTCTCGAGGAGCTATCCCTGTTCTAAGTGCAGTTAGCCAAGGAAAAGAAGTGAAACTATAAATTAATTTCTTAGCAGGATTATTTGACATTTTCAATTGTACAAAATGAATTCGAGATTATTTGCTATTATATTGACACTTGTTACTTACAGTGTGGTAAATAGCACTTTCTTGGAACATATTCTGCAATGATGCAATTGGTTTCATAAAATTCTTAGTAAACTTTTGTCTCATATCCGTAATTCTCAGGTGGTTTATTTGTACAAGAGAAAGTGGATTGAAGAAACCACTTATCCACACTTTACCATGATTGGTCAAAGTCTTGGTTCTATGTATCTTGCATGGGAAGCATTGTGCAAGTTTACTCCTTTATATTATTTTGACACTAGTGGATATGCATTTACATATCCACTTGCAAGGTTGTTTGGATGCAAAGTTATTTGCTACACACACTACCCAACTATCAGTACAGATATGCTTTCTCGTGTTAGTCAGCGCCGTTCGATGTATAATAATGATGCCTTGATTGCAAAAAGGTTTGATATTTTATTTTGGATTTTGCATATTAGTTTTCCTCCTCTGTTTTGAGTTATACTTCATGATTTTTCTCACTCTCTTGTTTGTACTTGGAAAATGATGATATTTAACCTGTGTTTTCAGTATCTCATAAATTTGAAGTATGAACATAAAGCTTATTTGAATTATATTGAGAATAATAGATATAGGAAAGGAGGTTTTCTAATCAATAGTTGCACAGTATTCTCTTGATTTATATTCTTTGGGCCTATGGCTGTTGAAAGCTGAACATGTGTGGAAATTTAATATTTCTTCTGGTTTATTCCTTTCTCACTTTTCCTTTTCACTTCAATTCATGCATGCTTGTATTCTTTATATATATATATATATTGGTGCATGCTTGTATTCTTTAATATGCTCCAAATACATAGAACTCTTAACAGATTATGAGATTCAGAAACCTAATGGTCTATCTTTTATGGTGGTTTCACTGAAAATAACTTCAGCACTTTATTTTACTTTTACCTGTTGCTGATCTAAGGAATACAACAATAATTTTCTGGCAGTGTTTGGCTTTCCCAGTGCAAAATGATCTACTATACCTTCTTCAGCTGGTTGTATGGGATTGTAGGATCTTGTACACACCTAGCTATGGTCAATTCATCTTGGACCAAATCCCATATTGAAAAGCTTTGGGGTGTTTCAGATCGTATTAAACGAGTTTACCCTCCTTGTGATACTTCAGGGCTCCAGGTATTAATTTTTTTTCTTTATTGGCTTGAATTATGTTGCTATAAAGTCAAGTCTATATCTCCTATGTCGCATTTGTTTGGCGGACTGGAATCATGTATTGCATGTTGCTTTACAATAATTGAAGTCTCTCGTGTTCTCTCTCTCTCTCTCTCCCCCGGCCGGCGTGTGTTTCCCTTTATTAAACTTGAATTTAAATGATGTTTGCCTACTCTAGTAATCAATGATGGATTCTAACAGCTCAGCAATATGGCAGGTTCTTCCGTTGGAAAGACCAGCTGAAATTCCTGTGATAATATCGGTTGCACAATTTCGACCAGAGAAGGTGGGCATACTCCTATCAATTTTGTGAACAGGAGGTACATCTGCTTTTTATTAGTTCATTGGGCTGTCGTTGATTACACCAAGTTAACATGTTTCTTTTCATTCTAGGCTCATGGCCTCCAACTTGAAGCCTTTTCAGCTGCTGTTAAGAGATTAGATTTTAGCTTGCCTAAACCTAGGCTACAGTTTGTGGGTAGCTGTAGAAATAAATCAGATGAGGAAA
>JASCZI010090746.1:69936-101023 GCA_036250425.1 Stylosanthes scabra
ACGATCAGATTTGCGTTAAGTTTTTCTAGTCACTTTTCCAGTTTTCCCTATTGCTCCTAAAAAGGTGCTTCTCTGACATAAAGAGATAAAGGCTTCAATGGCTTGGATTAATATTTGGGACTTGGATATATTAAGAACGTGTCTGGACCAAATTAAATGATCATTGTTATGACCTCATTTTTTTATGTAGTTAATTGGTTGTTTGAGCTTGTGCTTATTGAACCTTAATTTTCAATGCTGTTACTTGCAGAGATTTGGTGGGACTTTTAGGGGCCGCTGTTGCTGGTATCCACTCCATGACAGATGAGCATTTTGGCATCAGTGTTGTAGAATATATGGCTGCTGGTGCCATTCCAATTGGTGGGTGTTTTATGCAATTTTACCTTTCGGTAAATACTTAAGCGTCGTTTTCCCTATTCCGTGTTAATTATTCTTGTAATGTTTGTGTGTTAGCTCATAATTCTGCTGGACCGAAAATGGACATTGTATTAGATGAAGATGGAGAACAAACAGGATTTCTTGCCTGCACTGTTGAGGAATATGCTGATGCCATTTTGAGAGTTATAACAATGCCGGAGACAGAGAGACTTAAGATGGCTGCAGCTGCAAGGAGACGAGCGACAAGGTTTTCGGAGCAGAGGTTTTATGATGATTTCAAAGATGCCGTCCGCCCGATACTTTGTCATACATCTAGATGATGGTTTGGTCTACCTAAGTCTGCCTCGTTGTAACTTAACACAGAGTTCCTAGACTCTCTGCAGTTTGTTTTATAGGAATACAGGAAACTTAGCCACAAATACAGTAACTTTGTTACAGAACATTTTTGTTTTCATCACCTTTCAAACTGTTATGCTGACTTACAGATTGACGGTTAAAAGTTGGATTCTTTCTTTTTACATTTACGTTTTATGCATCATTTTGACTTGATTTTTTTATTCTGACTTTTTATGTTTTTGTGGGTGGTCTTGGTCTTCAAGTACACTTGAAAAATTCTTGGATGTGAATTGATGTTGAATTAAAATCACGAAAAGTAGCTTAGATGAGTTATTAGAGATAAATGCAATTACATGTTTAAAGGAGAACCCAAAGAAATAACGACACTACAATGTATGTTCATACATCCATCTTAATAATTTTTTTTTTTGGTTATGTTTTAAATTTTTTGTGTTAGATTTTATTATTATGTTATGTGTTTGGCGCATGGAACTAAATTTATTTAAGAAATAAATTACTTTTTGGTCTAAACAAATTATTTAATAATGAGTTAATTATATTTTATCTTTAATTAAGTCAACAAATTTTTTTTTCTTTAATAAACAGAATCTATTCTTGGATACAGGCTATAGAGTTTAGGAGTGATGGTAACTTGTAATTTGGCAGAAGTAGATTTAACTGTTTTTTCTTTTTCAGTTTGATGGATGGAACAGCGCCCACGTCGGCGTTCAAAAACCATGTTTGCTTTGCTTCCGTGCGAGACTTGAAATCAGCGGAAAGTATGAAATAGAATGAGCAGAAAAAATAAAAATGACGAGTACTATTCCCAATCGTGGAAACCAATAACAAAACACAAAAATCTCAATGCCGCCTTCTTCATTCTTCAATGCCAAGGACCTCACGAGGCTCCTCAACGGCCTCTCCCTCGTCGCCAACGAATTCATCAAACCCGCCGCAAAGTCTGACCTCGAAACCCTAATCAAGACCGCCGTTCTCTCCGCTACTGACCTCTCCGGCATCACCAGAGGCAAGCTTCGCCAATTCTCAAACCCTCAATCTTCTCACCCTGCTCAACGCGCCTCTAGCGATTCTGTCGTTTATTTCAGCAATTCACAGCCGCCAGAAACGACAACAAGGAATGGTGAAAATGATGTCGTTTTGACTGCTGAAGAAAACCGCCCTGTGGTCGAGCATTCCGGGGCACGGGCGGCAGCGGCGGCGGCGGAGGAGTCCTCGTCGTCGTCTCCAGGTGTTGCCGTTCCAGATGGGAGTCTTTGGACAGCGAAGGAAAGCGAGGCTCGGAGCTCTGACGGTAAGGCGGATGTGAATGTGAATGTGAATGAGAATGGGGAGGTAGGTAGTGCCGGGAGTGGCGAAGTGGCGCCTTTGACTCCACCGGTGACGAGGCGAAGACCGAGGGAGAGGAGGGTTCCGGAAACTCCGTTTTCCAGGGCTCTTGGGTTAGTGTTGTTTCTCATTTGTTAGCTGTGTTTAATTTACTATGCTTTTTTTAATGCAATTTTCATTGGCTTTGTTGAGGCGCTTGTTTCTGGGTCTAATTGTTAGTTAGCCAATAGTTATACCTCTCACATTATCAATTTTTGTGTTTGATTTGTGATATCTTCAATTCAATTTTCATTGGCTGTGATGGAGCATGAGTCTAGCTCTAATGGTTAGTTTGGTAATTAACATGTATACTAACTACTAAGTACTTTTTGGAGATTATTCTGTCCCTAACATGGGCCTTAGAATCTTACTCGTTAGATTACAGAGACATTACATTGTGTTAGATGATATTAGACTTGGTAGCCTTGTACTTTAGTAGTATATGACACAGAGGACCTTTGTAGTGGCACCAGTGTAGACAGGACAAAAAAGTAGTATGGTGTGTAAAGTGTAATATTCTAACTCCAGAGGTGATAAGTTTAGCTTTATATGTAGTTCTTGTAATAGATAGTGTTTCTTTTAGAACTAGTGGTGTAATGTGTGTTGATATGGGAATTTAGGTTTGCTGGGCTAGGAGCTGGTCTTGCATGGGGGACACTTCAGGAATCTGCCAGGAGGCTTGCCTTTGGTACGCCTAGTTCTCAAGACAACCAATCTGCGCTTTCTCCATTCTTGTCCGAGAGGAATGCAGAGCGGTTGGCTCTTGCACTTTGTAGAATGCGCGGAGCTGCCCTCAAAATTGGGCAGATGTTGAGCATTCAGGACGAGTCTCTTGTTCCAGCTCCGGTATATGACTCTTCTATTATGCACACTTTTATGTTTGTATGTTATTTAAGAAGATTATAGTATTGAAGTGATTATATAAATGGAACTTTTGAAACGTAATGTATGAATAAGTTATGATGTATTTAAATATATGGCAATTTAGGTGCTTCTTTGATTCCGGTACGTTCATCCAAGAGTAGGATCATCCAGGAGTAGGAGTATTTTTTTAATCTTCTCATATCCCATTTTTGGGAACTTTAGTGAGATTGTAACTTATCGGAAAAAAAATTTAGGTGCTTCTTTGGAGTTTTCTCAAAAAGTACAAATGACATATTGGGACGTTGTAATTTGAATACCCAAACAGGACAAAACTTTAAACATATGACTTGGCTTCCAAAATGTTAAAAAAAAAAGGTTACTACTGGTGCTATCCAAATGGGTCCTTTATTTAGCGTCCATGGACCTTAGCTGAATATCATCAGCAGTTGGACAAGAGTTCTTCTTTTAAATGGTCTAGTGGCTTTAGCTCCTATTTCATGATTGTTTCTCATCTTTTACATTTTTGCTAGTTAGCTTGTGAATATGTATTATTTTTGTTTATGAAGTTTGTGTAAAATGGTAGTTATAGTTCATCATATTTGCTACCACTATCTCTTGTATTTTTATAAATTCTAGTAAGCAAAAATAATATCATATCGTGCTCAATCAGATGTTTATTTTCTCCGACTAGTGACATAAGCTCCATCATTTAATGATTTTTAAACATCTTGTATGTGCCTTAAGAAGTAAACCCTATGCTTTATTTGTAGATACTGGCTGCATTAGAAATTGTGCGTCAAGGTGCAGATGTGATGCCAAAGAGCCAGCTTAATGAAGTTTTAAATTCCGAGTTAGGTCCTGACTGGTCATCAAAGCTGATTAGTTTTGATTATGAACCTATAGCTGCTGCAAGTATTGGCCAGGTATGGCTGCTTGTTTATTTGTTTAATTACATATCGATTTAAATCTAGGGTCAATGCCACTATCCTCCTCTGTGATGATGCAATATTGCATACAAAACCCTCAATTTGCAAAGAGATACACTAACCACAGTTGAAGTTCCAGTGATATTACACGCAAGAAAATTTGCATTGTCCTAACAACAATATCATGCAACTTTATTCGTCATACAGTATTTTCTAACAAGGTTCTTTGTAAAATATTAGGTGCACAAAGCTGTCATGAAGGATGGCATGGAAGTCGCAATGAAAATTCAGTACCCTGGTGTTGCAAATAGCATTGAGAGTGACATTGAGAATGTGAAACTTATTTTGAATTACACAAATCTGATTCCCGAAGGACTTTATCTCGACCGGGCCATAAAGGTGTGCATTGTTTTGATAGAATTCTTGTATGCTATTTAGTTGTGATAATAGTTCTATTTAAAGTCCACAGAATTCGATGTCTCATTCATTAAGATGTAATTTCATAGTCCCTCTACTGCTTATTTTCACTGGCCTTTTTTTTTTACCTGCAACTGTTAGGTATAATGTCAGACTCATTGCACAATAATTTGCTCTGTATTTATATGTGAAACTCTTTCAACTTTCATCACTACCTCTTTGTATTTGTTTCTTCATCCATCGCCTTGTCCTGTCTAAGCCATGTGGTCTGGTCAAAAGGAAGTAAGGAACATTGGAGTCCCTTATCTATCAATTTGGATTATGTTGTTCATCTTTTTTGTAATTTTTCCGTCTGCCCTAGGTGGCCAAAGAAGAATTATCACGCGAGTGTGATTACAACTTGGAGGCAGCAAGTCAGAAGCGATTCCGAGATCTGCTTTCTGGCACAGAAGGGTTTTATGTTCCAATAGTTTTTGATGAAATTTCAAGCAAAAAAGTATTGACTACAGAACTTGTTCGCGGTAATTACAAGTTTTACCTGTTCCTCCTCTGAGACATTCTTTTAAACCTTTCAGTCAATTTACTAACTAATTTTATTACATTATTTTGATTGAATAAATAGAATAGTTGTTTTAAGTTTTAATCAATTTCAACTTGTTTTTTAACGAGTGTTTTTTCTTGTTACAGGAATTACAATTGACAAAGTAGCCTTCCTGGACCAGGAAACTCGTAATCGTATTGGGAAGAAGTTATTGGAGCTCACACTGATGGAGTTATTTGTATTTCGATTTATGCAGGCATGTTATTTGTTATTCCCCCATATGTTTGAAATCATTATATCCCGTTGATGACACTTGACAGTCTATTGTGTGTCATCTGTAACAAAGGAACTAGGCCTGCACTTATCATGAATCATGAGTTTTGGATTTGTTT
This sequence comes from Stylosanthes scabra, assembly GCA_036250425.1. Lineage (NCBI taxonomy): Eukaryota > Viridiplantae > Streptophyta > Magnoliopsida > Fabales > Fabaceae > Stylosanthes > Stylosanthes scabra. The sequence continues at coordinate 75,177 of JASCZI010090746.1, forward strand.
TAAGGCTGCAAACACGTATTTTTGTAGAAAGATACTACTGACTGTAGTATCAGTCATGTGATAACTTAGGTCTGAGCTTAGACAATCCGAAATGTGCCTGCTCTTGGTTTGAATGATGTAAGTTTGGGTTGGTTATCTAGTTCAGATGTTGCTTAAGTCAACAAAAAATGACAGCTGTTGACACTTGAAAGATATGGATGAAATCCGATGGGATTAATAATTAATTTCTAGTGTTGACTTGGGCTTCTAGTGTTGCAAATAATACCAATAATATGATACCTAAGTTTTGACCAGATGCAAGGACTGGTTGCATAGCTGATGGGCATTATGGTAGATTTACCTTCTTGTCTCAGTGGCTACAACTTTAGACCATTTGTGCATGATTCGTATTATCCTTTGCTGTTCCTATGTGCTCGTGGTGATCCCGAGCCCCTATCTCTTCACATAATATATTATGTTCATGAATGTTGCCTTATATATCTTCATGTTTATCGATGTTAGTTTGTTGTTTTAGTTTTTCTGTAACTCACACATCTCCCCGATGATTTCTAGTCTCATTTAATGTTGGAGTTGGTTTATTTGATGCAGACTGATCCTAATTGGGGTAACTTTTTATATGATGAAGAGAAGAAAACAATCAACCTCATTGATTTTGGAGCAGCACGGGATTACCCAAAAAGATTTGTTGATGATTATTTACGAATGGTTAGGTCTCCTGTTCTCCATTATCATTCTCTTCTATAACTCGCATGTGATTTAAAGTCATAATAATTTGTGTTAATATTTTCTCTATTCCATTTTACGTTGCTGAGTTTTCGATTTTCACATTCTTCTCCTTGCTTTACTGTAACATCTGGTATGAATCGGATGTTGGTTCATTACTGCTCTTTTCAGCCCTCTTAATTGTTTTGTTGTCCTATCGTTTATCCATTTGCTCATATGGTTTTTAATAGCTGACCACAAACAATCAAGAAAAAGTTTGGTGGTGATAGATGTCATAATGAATAAATTTGATTATTCAATTGTTTAAGTGATTCCTGGAAATCTTATTATTCTTATTTTTATTTATGAAAATGATTGATTAGGTCCTAGCATGCGCAAATACTGATAGGGATGGGGTCATAGAGATGTCCCGGAGACTTGGGTTCATCACTGGAATGGAATCAGATGTGATGCTCGATGCCCACGTTCAAGCTGGTTTCATCGTGGGTTTGCCATTTGCACGATCCGGCGGATTCGACTTCAAGTCAACCAACATTACTTCAAGCATTTCACACCTTGGTGCGACGATGCTGAAGCACAGGCTAACTCCGCCACCCGATGAAGCCTACAGTCTGCACAGAAAACTTTCGGGTGCATTTTTGGCATGCATTAAGATTGGGGCCGTTGTGCCTTGTAGGGAACTATTGCTTGAAGTGTACAATCATTATAGGTTTGATGATGAAGAACCAAATGATATATTATCCACTAGCTCAGGGTCTGCGTAGGTTTTTTGTATTTTGGATTTTGTTTTCTTTTATTTGATTCTTCAAATAGTTTTTTTTACCCCCACAATCATAATAATAATTTCTGGGATGCTAGTTATGTGTCCAAGAATATGTCATATTGCTCCACAAAAGCGGAGTCAATTTTGGGGACAATTTCCCCTTATCCCATTTGTAGCTTTAGTCTTTAGCTGCTTGCTTATAGAGTTGTTTGCTATTTGTTGTACGGATTCCTTCAAAAAATTATTGATTCCTTAAAATTGTGTTTGGATCGTTTTTCCCCCTATCATGCTTAACATGAAATATGTATATTACGTAGAGAGATATTTAAATAATTGGTAAAGATACTATAAAGTGCCTGTTATAATGCCTTATATTATTCTTAAGTCATTATTCTATGAAATAAGTTTACAAACTTTAACCAAATACTGAGAATTTGATTTTCGTTGAAAAAGTTTTAAAATTTTTGTTGTCCTACCCATCAAAATGTTTAAAAATAAGAATAAGAAAAAAACTAGTTAAGTCCAACTAAATTAGTTAAATTTCAACAAAAATCATCCTCATTCCAACTTTGTGGCATCATTCAAATTGGTACATAAATATGTTACAACAATTAATTTTCTTTAGCTAATGCCATTAAATATAATAGTAATGTCGTGCATCTTGTCAGTGTCGTACATAGAGCGGTTAGTGTGTTTTTGTATATCATTATAACATGCAACGATCGATCACATTAAAGTTCATAGCATCTACATAGTTTCCCGTCGAAAAGAGACAATCACCTGAGCAGAAACAAAATCAACGTTCATATTTGCAGTGTGCAAGTGGGTTTCTATCTTGCAGTAGTAAACTATGGAGTAGGGAACGTGCAAAACTTAAAAAAGAGAACGATCTTAAAAAGAGAACGATCTGTTTCAATAAAATAAATCCAGTCCGATGAGTATATCTTTGTTAAGACATCGTTAATTAATAATTAATTGATGACAGCATCTTTACTTTGATTTGCACTGACTCTCACACCAAACAAGCATATTATAATGTGATAAATATGGCAAATGGTTAGAGAAATGAAATGAAGAGTTATTTTTTTGTTTTTCTAATTTAACAATACAAAAAGAAGTGATGATGAATAGATCAATGAACCTAGAGTCATTTTTCATTTTTTCTTTCTCTAATTTAACCAAATTATACAAAGCCACACAGCCCACAAGTTAATGAATACAGTTGCAGCCTTTGAGCCATGTAAGGATTGGAAGCGGTGCATAATTACAGCCAGAACTAATTAGTGTGATTGCTGACTAGACACAACAAAAGCAATACTGCAAAAGTTTGTTTTTTTTAGAATTAAAAAAAAAAAAAAGGGGAAGAAACAAGAGGAAAAACATGATACATGAATAGTGCGTGCTTGACCGATTGCGCATTGAATTTTTTTTACGGTTTTCACAGGCAGAATGCATTTTCACCGCAACGCATTTATCATGTTCACGCTTCACCAATCAGAAAATGAATAAGTCCTAGAGGTGCTCTGTAATACAGTACCAGGCACGGTGCTCAGTAAAATAAACCCATTCTGCAGTTTCTGGTCCAAAAATCACACACCTCGAGATTCTGCCACGTGTCAGATCTAATCCACGTGTACACGCTCCTCTCTTTACCTTTAAAACGTTGAAGGACCCTCTTATGCAACAGTCCATTCCATTCATACTCCACTAAACCTAACGCCGAAAGATCACTACTAACTTTTAACGGTCACAACCATAATTATTATCACTCTCTCTCTCTCTGACTGAAAATTCTTCGATCTTGTTTCATCAATGGCGGAAAATTCCGGCAGGAAGCTCATCGTGGAGGTTTGTAATGCCAAGAATTTAATGCCGAAAGATGGCCAAGGAACCGCAAGTGCTTATGCCGTTGTGGATTTTGACGGCCAGAGAAGACGAACAACTACCAAGTCCAGAGATCTCAACCCTCAATGGGACGAGAAGCTCGAGTTTGTTGTTCATGATAAAGATTCCATGGATTCAGAGACGTTGGAGGTAAATCTCTATAACGACAAGAAGTTAGGGAAGCGAAGCACTTTTCTTGGAAAAGTCAAAATCTCAGGAAGCAATTTTGCCAAGTCTGGTACAGAAGAGATTGTGTACTATCCTTTGGAGAAGAGAAGCGTGTTCTCTCAGATCAAAGGCGAGTTAGGACTCAAAGTCTCTTACGTTGATGATGATCCACCGCCACCGCCAGAGGCCGATGGCGAGCAGAAGCCAGAGACCGCACCTCCGCCGGCGGCAGAGAGCGCAAAAGAAGAAGAGAAGAAAGAAGAAAAATCAGAAGAGAATAATAAACAGGATGAGGAAAAGAAGGAAGCAGAACAAATCAAACCTCCTGAAGAAGAACAGGATAATACGAAAGCTCCACCTGATAATCCAAAGCCGAAGGAGGAGGCTCCAGAAGAGGCAGCGCCACCACAACCCGTGGCGGAAGTGCAGAATCCGCCAATTGCTCACACAGAGAAGCCGAAACCGCAAAAGGAGAAGCATGTTGAGATAATAAAGCGCGCTGAGAATAATAATCTGAGCGTCAACGATCACGAACTGCGGTCTTTGAGCAGCGATCGTAGTCGCAGCACTTACGATCTTGTGGATCGCATTCCATTCCTCTTCGTTCGCGTGGTAAAGGCGAAGCGATCATCAGCAAACAGTGAAGGTAGTAGCGGTTCAAAGGCTTATGCGAAGCTCGTGATCGGAACCCACAGTGTGAAGACCAAGAGCGAAACTGAAGACAAAGACTGGGATCAGGTTTTTGCATTTGATAAAGAGGGACTCAATTCGACGTCGTTGGAGGTTTCTGTGTGGTGCGAGGAGAAGAAAGAAGGCGAGGAGATCACCGAGAATTCCCTCGGAACGGTGTCGTTTGATTTGCAGGAAGTGCCTAAGCGTGTGCCGCCGGATAGTCCTTTGGCTCCTCAATGGTACACTTTGGAATCAGATATGTCACCGGGAAATGACGTCATGCTGGCCGTGTGGATCGGAACGCAGGCTGACGAAGCGTTTCAAGAGGCATGGCAGTCTGATTCCGGCGGTTTAATACCGGAGACAAGAGCCAAAGTGTATCTTTCCCCAAAGCTTTGGTATCTGAGAGTAACGGTCATCCAGACGCAGGACTTGCAGCTAGGTTCGGGATCCGAGCCTAAGATTAGGAGTCCAGAGCTTTACGTAGTCAAGGGTCAACTCGGCGCACAGGTTTTCAAGACTGGAAGAACATCGGCTGGCTCAGCAACGTCAAGCTCAGCTAATCCAACATGGAATGAAGACCTTATATTTGTTGCAGCTGAGCCGTTTGAGCCTTTCTTGGTTTTAACAGTGGAGGACGTGTCAAATTCCCAAACCGTTGGCCAAGCTAAAATCCACGTTTCATCAATTGAACGGCGTACAGATCTTGGAACCGAGCCAAAGTCAAGATGGTTCAATTTATCAAGTGATGACGAGTCTCGTCCCTACACTGGAAGGATTCATGTTCGGGTGTGCCTGGAAGGTGGCTATCACGTGATCGACGAAGCAAGTCACGTGACCAGCGACGCACGGGCTTCGGCCAAACAACTATGCAAGGCTTCAATTGGTTTGCTTGAGGTAGGAATTCGCGGTGCCACTAACCTCCTCCCCGTGAAGACCAAAGACGGAACACGTGGCACTACCGATGCTTACGCGGTGGCCAAATACGGACCCAAATGGATCCGAACCCGCACCATCATTGACCGGTTCAACCCACGATGGAATGAGCAGTACACGTGGGATGTTTATGACCCTTGCACAGTCCTCACAATTGGTGTGTTCGATAATGGAAGGTACAAGCGTTCCGAAGAGGGAAAGCCCAACAAAGATGTTAGACTGGGGAAAATTCGCGTGCGTTTGTCCACGTTGGACACCAACAGAGTCTATGTTCATTCCTACTCTCTAACCGTTTTGCTGCCAAGCGGAGCCAAGAAGATGGGAGAGATAGAAATTGCGGTGAGATTTTCATGCTCCTCGTGGTTGAGTTTAATGCAGGCCTACGCAAGCCCAATCTTTCCAAGAATGCACTACGTAAAACCGTTCGGCCCAGCCCAACAAGATATTCTACGTCACATGGCTATGAGGATTGTGACAGCTCGACTAGCGCGGTCTGAACCGCCCTTGGGTCAGGAGGTGGTTCAGTACATATTAGACTCAGACACGCACGTGTGGAGCATGAGACGGAGCAAGGCGAACTGGTTCAGGGTGGTTAGTTGTGTTTCGCGCGTGGCGTCTTTGGCGCGTTGGATGGATGGGATCCGGAGGTGGGTGCATCCTCCCACTACTATTCTACTGCACATTCTTCTTTTGGCAATAGTCTTCTGCCCTTCTCTCGTTCTTCCAACTACATTCTTGTATTGCTTCTTCATTCTGCTGTTGAGATTCCGTTACCGGCAGAGGTTCCCACAGAGCATGGACCCGAGGATTTCGTGCGTGGACATGGTGAGTTTGGATGAGCTGGACGAGGAGTTTGATGGTTTTCCGACGATGAGGTCCCCAGAGGTTGTGCGGATCAGGTACGATAGGGTGCGGGCGCTTGCGGGGAGGGCACAGACATTGCTGGGTGACGTGGCGGCTCAGGGTGAGCGGTTGGAAGGTCTATTCAGTTGGCGGGACCCAAGGGCGACGGGAATATTTGCCGTTTTTTGTTTGGTGGCGTCGTTGGTGTTCTATGTGGTGCCGTTTAAAGTGTTTGTGTTGGGAGGTGGTTTCTATTACTTACGGCACCCAAGGTTCCGTGATGACATGCCTTCCATATCTGCCAACTTTTATCGAAGACTTCCTTCGCTTTCTGATCAGATTATCTGATAGTGGCATTGGAGTTGATGTTACTTTGTTAGGACCTAGGGGGTGTGGCCATTGTTTTACTTGTTAATTAATTAATTTATTTATTTAATATATAACAGTATGTATGAAATATCATAGTAAAACCATTGTTTTCTTTGGCACATATTTAGATATTCTATCTTCATTTGTTTATTTATTTATGGATTGAATCAATTCAAGGAATCTTGTTTTACGGAGTAACGAATCTTTTTCTTTCCTTTTTGGTCAGAAAACGAGGCTTAAAGTGGGACAGAGGGGTTTGATCTAAAAAGTATTTCTATGCACTATTACTAAACTTTCGGTAAACTGATGATGACCCACTTCCCCCTCATATTAATAAGCATTAGAATTTAGAAATGCCAAGACAAACTTGTATGTTAAGTTCACATTGTCATGAAATACAAAGCAAACAGAATGAATAAGACAATCATCCGAATTTAGAACGGCTTATGTAGACTTAGGTTTAAGGGATGATAGAAGGGACCGATGAGAACAACTAACGTTATCTATCTAATATATAAATATGTATAAACAAATTGTACGCAAACATTAAACAAACAAACAAAAAATTGTATGTATTTTCTTTTGATGTAAATATTATTTAGAAGAAAATAAAGTACATGTCTTAACTTGACAATTCAAATTTTATTTTATTTTCATGTTATATATATATATATATATGAAAAAATTAGAGAGCCAATATATTATGACTAATAAGGAGTCAATATGAGTTACAGATGATAACTCATATAAATTTAAAGTTTAGATGATAACTTAATTATTGGCTTCCTAGTAGACTCTCTAACGTTGGTTTCATAACATTTATCTTTATATATATATAACATGAAAATAAAATAAAAATATTAATAAACAAAAGAATTTGAAGTCACCTAGAAAAAACAAAAGAATTTAGACGAAAAAAAAAAAGAATTTGAGGCTTGAGCACAACAATTTTTTAAATGTGAAATCCAAACAACTCTTTTCTGTGGATGTGAAATCCAAATTAAATTAAAAGAAAACACTCCAGGCCTATTTAGTTTTTTAAGCCCAATAGTGCTTCATAATTTGGAATAATGAAAACAACTGGGACCCGGACCAAAAAAAAACAACTGGGAATAAGATTTTGTTGTTCAACGGCCCAACATAAATCATGGATTTCCATCTATATCTTTTATTAATAAATTTAGGCTTACACCTATTTTGTCCAATTAAATTCAATCAAGTTATTACCGACAAAATTTTTTTTAATCAAGTTATTCATTTTATACCAAATAGAAGATTATTTCGATATCAAATAAAAGTTTATTTTGATGAATTTTTGTGATATTTGACATGAAAATAATTTTTTATTTAGCTTAAAAATAAATAATTTAGTTGAATTTAATTGATCAAAATAAATGTATATATAATATTATTTTTTTATATAAAAAATTAAAGAAAGAAAAAACTTACTCTCCTTCAAAAACTTATTATTAAAGTAAGTTGCATAGCCCATTGCAAATACTAATACTACCTTAGGAGGAAAATTTTCTAAAATAAAATAAAAAAATGTTTATTTCCTAAAAGAAATGAAAATGACTTTAACTATGTGAATCCAATTTTTTTTTTGGTTTGGCAAGGAAGTTCGTCATATGTTACGGCTATTTTGGTGAAAGGGGGAAATTAGTAGCAACTTAGGGCGAACTAGGGTGGTTTTCCACCGAAGTTGCATGAAGTTCGTCCTAACCTGCGGCGAACTTGGTGGCAGCATGAAGTTAGCTGCAACTTGCGGCGAGCTTCGTGGCTCCTACGTCCTATAAATAAGACCCCAACCCCGCACCCAAAATCACCCCAAACCACCAAACCCTGCCTCCCTTACCAACTTCTCACCCCCTATCCATTTTTCTTTCTTCAACTCACGTATGTTTTTTTTTTTTTTTATGTTATGTATGGGTTCTAGAATATTAGTTTCCATTCATTACGATGGGGGGATAATAAAAGACCCCGAGGGAAATGATGTCTTCAGTTGTGATAAGCCAACCTTTGTTTGTTGGCCACATGAAGAAATGGGTTTGGAACAACTGAAGGCTTTTATCTTGAGCTTTATTGGAGAGCACAGAAAACGAGTGCAGAAAGTATACTACAGATTTCCACACGAAGTGGACAGAATCTTCCATTTCAAAAGATACGGGGTAATTTTAGTTAAATTTTGCGATTATTTATAAATAAATATAGTAATAGTATAATCCTTTGATTGAACAGATTTCGTTTACGCTACGACGACGATATTGCACGTATCCGAGACTGGCACATACATTTAGGAACAATTCCTTTATTAGAGCTATATGCTATTTTGATCGACGAGGGAAATAGCTCGGAGGTTGACTCACAATCCGGTGGGGGAGTTAGCAGAAATATTCGGAGGCTGATGGTAGATCTTAACAGGCTGCCAGAGGGTAGCAACGAAGGTTTCATTCCAGATTCAAATATACCAATGGCAGAGATTTTGGATAGTCAAGATGAATCTGTTGTCGGAGATCCTGCCACACATGATTATCAACTCAATCATGATTCTGATAATGACCAAGAAGATAATGAGTCGGTAGTTGTTCCGCAGGGTGAGGAAGATGACGAAGAAGAAGAAGATGAAGTAGAGGAGCAAGGAGTAAACTACTTCCAATGGATGCAGCCCGCATATGCACAGCCTGAGATGACCCGACAATATGATCATCCAGCACACTTCAGGTCGCTGAACCTTGATGCGATGAACCTTGGGTCTTATGGCTTTCAGGGAGGCCCCGATGATGATCCAGTCGATGAGTTTGAGGTATGCCAACAATTTGATGACAAGGAAGCAGTGTTGATGGCTGTGAAGACGTATAGCATCAGAAGAGCTGTTGAGTATAAGATCCTAGAGAGCGACAGGCTGAAGTACGCTGTGCAGTGCGCCAATTTTGGACAAGTGTGCTAGTGGGCCCTTCGCGTAACATATCGCAGAAGACAGGAGAAATGGGAGGTAAGGAGATATAACGGCCCTCATTCTTATATGCACTCATCTGCGAGGCAAGACCACCGCAGGTTGGACTCAAATGTTATAGCAGATGCGATATTTTCGATGGTCCAATCGGATCCGAGCATAAACATTAGAGTGTTGCAGGGTTCAGTGGAGACACACTTTGGGTATAAAGCGTCCTACAGGAAAGTGTGGCTGGGAAAACAGAGAGTCATTGCTAAGATCTATGGTGACTGGGAAGAGACGTACAACGCACTGCCAAGGTGGCTTTTTGCCATGCAAATGTACTTACCTGGTATGTGTAATTTACTTTATGTTGATATGAAGTTCGTTGCAACGTTTAATCTTGTCAGCGTATATAGTTTTTACTATATAAGTGGTGATAAATATCTTTTACTTAGGTGCATGGGTACAGCTAGTGACCCAGGAATACCGTGGAGATCCCAATGCTCGCATGTTCCAGAGAGTTTTTTGGACCTTTCCGCCATGTGTTGAGGCTTTCAAGTATTGTAAGCCCTTGATCTCCATAGACGGCACGCACTTGTATGGTAAATATGGGGGAACTCTGTTGATGGCAATTACACAGGATGAGAATTCAAATATTTTGCCAATTGCTTTTGCTGTGGTCGAGGGGGAAACAAAGGAGGCTTGGTCATTTTTTATGACACATCTCCGAGAGCAGGTGACGCCTCAACCTAGTATACTTGTTATTTCTGATCGTCATAAGTCGATCGACGCAGCATTGAATGATGAGAGTGGAGGTTGGTGCCCACCGGCAGCATTTCACGTGTTCTGTATAAGACACATTGTGGCCAATTTCATGACACATTTCAGGAACAAACAACTTAAGAAAGTGCTGATTAATGCTGCGTATGCAAAATCCAACAGGGAGTTTGCTCACTATTATGGTCGGTTGACAGGACAAAATCCGTCAATCAAGGCTTTCGTTGATGACATCCCGCTTGTTAAGTGGGCCCAATATGCTGATGATGGCCGAAGGTATGGACACATGACCACAAACATCTCTAAGTGCATCAATGCGGTGATGAAGGCCACTCGTAACTTGCCTATTACAGCGTTAGTGAAGTCAACGTATTACAGGTTGAGCGAACTATTTTACAGAAAGGGATTAGAGGCTCAAGCTCAACTACAGGCCGGTCATGAATTTTCACAATGGTTATTGCGAGCAATAGAGTTTAATTCGAAGTACATAAACACCATGAATGTTCACCCATTCGATCGGTCACACACAAGTTTCACGGTTGAGGAATTGGTTGCAGTGCAGGGGGCAAGGCAAGCAAGGAGTTATCGAGTTTTGTTGGGTGAGGGCAAATGTGACTGCGGCTATTTCCAGGCACTCCATCTCCCTTGCCGCCATGTGTTGGCCGCCTGTTCTCATGCACGTCTTGACTGGAAGGCGCATGTAGATCCTGTTTACCGAATTAATAGAGTCTTTAATGTTTATCGGATGGAGTTTCGCCCAATCGGTCACGAGGACAACTGGCCCTCATACGATGGTCCTTCGATTCGGCCTAACCCCCGCATGATGAGGGCTACGAGAGGTCGCCCCCGGTCCACAAGAATACGCAACAATATGGATGATGTGGAGGAGGTAAGCGAGAAGAGATGTGGACTGTGTCGTCAGGCTGGCCATACCAGACGGTCCTGTCCTGTGGTGGGTTCCGGTGCATCTACGTCTGGTACGGGTACGGGAGCGAGCACATCGGACCATGGTGCATCTTCGTAGGTTACATATGCGCAGTTTGCTTTAATGTTAGAACTATTTCATTTCTTGTATTTCAATATGCTGCGCCGAGTGCGTATAACCCGAGGTTCCTGTACAATCAGTTAAACCAAATGAATTACACCTTTATGCTCAGACGCCGATACAAGTTTATTGCATAGACCATGAGAATTTTCATATACCATGTGCGCAATTCTTGCTGCAATGTGGCCCGTGGCATCCGACCTATACAACGTGTTCTCATAGTCTCTTTGCAACTCCATCTAACCACAAAAAAATGCCAATTTCTCGTTAAATAAATAATTAACATTTAAGTTAGCATATAAATATTATATTTGACACCCTGATGAAATTGAGGAAACCTTAAACATGTAATTAATTAAACTAATACTAAATAAATAAACAAACAACTAACTAACTAAATTAATAAATAAACAAATGTACAAAATAATCATCTACTTACTAATCTAAATATTTAAATACATGTATAAAAAATTAAAATAATTCTAATAAAACTCATAAAACTTCCAAATTATAACACTAATCAACCAACTTAGCATTAATATGGCTTAAAATAAATTGATTTCATAATACTAATATTATTCTAATAAAAAAAATCCTAAACTAATACTAATACTAATATTCTAATTAAAAAACCCTAAACTAATACTAACATTATTCTAATAAAAAATCTCAAACACTAATCAACCAACTTAGCATTAATTTAACTTAAAATAAATTAATTTTTTAATACTAATATTACTCTAATTAAAAATTCCTAAACTAACAATAATATTATTATTCTAATAAACATTTTTAAACTACATAAAAACAAAATAAATAAATAAAATAAAAAATAAAAAAAGAGAAGAGAAAAGAAGTGCACCTTTGTTTGTTGGCGGAAGGGAGAAGGAGTGAAAAGGATTGGGAATAAAGAATTGGGTTGTGGGGTATATATAGCAACGAAGTTCGCCGCAAGTTGCAGCTAACTTCATGCTGCCACCAAGTTCGCCGCAGGTTAGGGCGAACTTCATGCAACTTCGGTGGAATCCACCCTAGTTCGCCCTAAGTTGCTACTAACTTCCCCCTTTCACCAAAATAGCCGTAACATACGGCGAATTTCCTTACCAAACCAAAAAAAGAAATTGAATTCACGTAATTAAAGTCATTTTCATTTCTTTTAGGAAATAAACATTTTTTTATTTTATTTCAAAAAATTTTCCTAGCTTAGGATTGCAAATTGCAACTAAGAGCACAAAGGACGACTAAAATATAGAGTGAGAAAGGAAATGGGGGAAAATTTTGAGTGATCCTACTCTTATAAGAGCTTGGGCAAAATTAGTGAAAACAATGGATTTTTGAAAAAATATATCATCTTAATTTATCTCTAAAAATTAGTTTATAGAATAAAAGATATCTTATATTTATAAAATCTTTAAAAATTTTATTATTAAGAGATATGAGATTTGTAATACAATTTTTTCTACGTTAAAATATTTAAGAATGGTTATTTAGAGCATGACATAATTATAGGTGAGAATAGCCTAACAACATTAAATTGAATTGATTCTAATATTGTTAAAATTAACATTGTGTGAATCTAATTTTGACTCCAAAAATTAATTTATGAATTGATGTATGTTTTATATTTATAAATTTTTTAGAAACTTTATTTTTTGAGTGATTTTTTTTGAGACTTTATCTTTAAAAGATGTGGACAGTAATAAAATAGAATAAATATTTTTTTTAATAATTTGAATTGTAATAAAATAGAATAAATATTATATTTAAAATATATATACCCGAAAAAAAGAATATTTTTACACTGTATTAATTATTTTATAGACAACGGCAAACAAAAAATGATATTATATGTACCTTATTGCCACTGGCGCAACAAAATAGGCAAGAAAATGTATCATACATATCTTGTTGGTGTGCTGAATTGAATAAAAATCATCATAAAAATAAAAATTCAAGTAATAGTGATGCAGTGATTCCATAGCTAAGTATTGAAGGTATAATGTCAATGGTGGTCACTTACTAACTATATAATATAGGTATATTAAAATTTCAAATTGATTGCAGTAACAGCAACGTAACAATTATCAATACGCAACTTATTATCATCAGTGAGATTGACTCAATTGACCCGATGAAAATTCATACGCAATGTCTTTGATTTTGTGTTGACGGATTTTTTGTGGAAAATTTTTTTTAAATAAATAAAAAAACTTCGTTTTTTACCAAAATACACATTTTTGGGGGATATTTACCAAAATAAAATCTATTAGCAGTACCGGTCCGGACCGGTACTGGTTCAATTTTTTAAAAAATAAAATACACCAGTACCGGTCCTTCTGGGGTGGTACTGGGTTAATACCAGTACCGGTCCTTTTTCGGGCGGTAATGGTTCAAAATTTAATTTTTTAATTTAATATTAAATATATTGATTTAATTAATAGAGATGATTTAGGTAATAAATTACAATTGAAAAATATATTAATAGCAATAAATATATTATTTTTTAAGAGGTAATTTTGCATTGATTCAATTAACATATCATTAGTGTAATAATAATAATAATAATAATTCAATCATCAAATTAGTGTAATAATGTATTAATTGATTCAATTGACATAGCATTAATGTAATAATAATAATTCAATTCATCTTAAATAAGAAAGTCTTGTAATGGATCGTAAGATAATCTCTTCCGTGAAAAGAAAAATATAGTGAATTAATACAAATATACAGTGTTTCCTTCTTTGATTTTTACTCTAAATTTTATTTAATTATAATAAATGATAATACCAAAATCTTCATAATGTTATCATTCGTGCATCCTGAAAACAATAATTTCTATGCCTTAATATCTTCATGACTATTATTACGTTTTTTAATTTGGATTGGAATTTAATTTGATGGATCCGATTATTATTATTACATTGATGCTATGTTAATTAAATCAATTAATATATTATTACATTAATTCTATATCTATTGAATCAATGTAAAATTACGGCTCAAAAATTAATATATTTATTGCTATTAATATATTTTCCAATTGTAATTTATTACCTAAATCGTTTCTATTAATTAAATCAATATATTTAATATTAAATTTAAAAAATTAAATTTTGAACTAGTACCGTCCCAAGAAGGACCGGTACTGGTATTAACCCAGTATCGCCCCCAGAAGGACCGGTACTGGTGTATTTTATTTTTTTTAAAATTAAACCAGTACCGGTTCGGACCGATATTGCGTTATTTTCATATAATAATATTAGCGAAGAATTTAAAAAAACGAAGTTTTTTTATTTATTTAAAAAAATATTCTTTTTTGTGTTGACCAATTTAAATATAAAAGAATTTAATTTTAATATAATAATAATGTAAAATATTTTATATAATTATGTAATTATATTAATTTTTTATGATTAATCAAAAGAGTCAAAAAAAATTATATTTATTGACGTGAGACGCTACATAATTAGATATACATATAAAAAATTTTAGACATTATGCATTAATATTAATATTAAATTTTATTAATTACATAAAAGTTTGTTCCAAAAATAGAAGTTTGAACTGCTTTGAAGAATCAAATCAGTCATTAAACTGATAAATTAGCGGATTAAAAAATTTAATAACCAACTGAGGTCAAATTTATTTAATTAAATATATAATAAAATTATTTAAAATATCATATAAAATTTGGAAAGAAAAAAAAAACATTTTTTCTCTTTAAGATTTATTTGGATATGTCTAAACGATTTACGGTTAATCATAAATTTGATTAGTTTTTTCACCGACTTTTTGTAATTTGTTATTTTTGCAAAAAATTGAACCGATTGGTTTTGGTTTGTTTTCAGAACACTATACATAATAACTCATTGATTAAAAATAAAATAATACTCAGAATCGAGGAATGGCAAAGAAAACAAGAAAAAAAAAACGACATATTAGCCTGTCTAACGCTCTGTCAATTTAACATGTAACAATTTTTAATATTTGATATTAACAATTTATACATCAAAATTTTATTAATAGCATAGCATTAACTAACTATTTGATGGGGGGATTGATTTGATATACAATAAAAGATTATGGGATTATGTTGATAATTTATTTAAGATATTCGATACTAAGATTAATTTCTTGCGCATTTTGAGTATTTTTTTTGGGATCATATCTCCTGTATATATGGCGTTTTTGAGATTTGAACCTAAAATTAAATACTTAAAAAATCAAAATCATTTATCACTTATACTAGAAAATGTGATTTTATTTTTATTAATCTTAAAACTAAAAAATCATTTTAGTCATTAAATTAAAACTAACTACTATTTTGATTGTTATCTAGTTTTTAATTGCATTTGCAGGTACACTCCTTGTGTTGCCAACTTGTTGAAGCTGCCACCCTGTCTCTCAAAGTTCGACGCATACCTAGTACGAACAATTTTTAAAACAATAAAAAATAGTTTCATCAACCGCAAAAAATAAACATTTAAAAGTTATGCAGCAAAAAGAAATAATATATAAAATAAAATTGAAGGCATTCCATGCGATTCTTGCTTGAAATAATTAATTAATAAATACATTTATTCATTTTTTCCTTTATTCTCCTGCCATCCACATGCATGCATTATTGATTATTGCGAGTGGCCCATAATATATACATTTTGTACGTACTTGTTTTCTTCCTTTGATGGAATTATTTTATACGGTTGCAATGAATTTATGTTTTTGTTTCTCATTCAAAATTTAATTCGCCAACGTCAAGGAAAAAAATAAAAGAAAGAAAAAAAAATGATAATTGGCCTATAATTATCAATTATTCTACATTAACAAGTGATTTTGGTCAATCAAATCCAACTAAGTTATTTATTTTTATACTATTTGATATCAAAATAATATTTTATTTATCATCATAAAAATAAATAACTTGATTAAATTTGGTTCGCCAAAACCACTTTTTAAAATAGTGTAATTGTTGTTACAAGACTCTTATTTGACGGCCTGTACTTAAGGTTTAGTATTTAATTTGTCAAAAAGCTAAATAGTCAAACATTTGAATTTAAAAAGTATAAGATAAAAGCTAATAAATTTCTACGCCATTTTTTTTTAAAAAAAAAGTAGAATTGGCCTAGATTAATCCATCTTAAAGTACAAGAAAAATAATTAACATTAATTAAGATAGTACCCGGAACCCTAAACATCTTCAATAAATCATTAAATCATATACAACTAAAATTGATTTGGAAGAGACAAGAGAGGGCAACAATAATTATTGAGAAGAAAAAAAAAAGAAAAGACAGGATGGTATATATTTTTTTGCTGTACAGAAAATGGAATAATGATGGATAGACATAAATTAACATTCAGAAATTTATATAAATAATATTTTTAATTATATATTTATAATATTTAGACACAAAAAAAATATATTTATAACATTTAACAATACGTATTTAATTTAATAATAATATTAATTTATAAAAAATAAAAAATAAAATAGAAATATAATAATTATATATAGTTAAAAAATTATGGTTATCAAATTTTTTTTTTAAAAAAAAATTGAGCCATTCAATTTGATGAGGCGTGAGTTACATATATGATGTGTATATATACTGTTTGGGTCCTGTCTATCTTGGGATTCATTAATTATATATAAAAATGGAAGAGATGGATATGAGAGATTCTTTGAGGATCAATCAGATCGCTAAGTTCGAATTATAAAAAGACAGTTTCCCTGATAATGGCAACAACAAGAGAATGAACAACTCATTCATCATTCATTCACCTCCTTATCTTCCCTTCCTTCTCTCTATCTACACCTTGCAAACTGTGATTACAAATCTTTCAAATAACAACACCCGTAGTGGGTTTGATCAAAATGCACGCCATCTATCTATCTTCATGCATATCATTCATTCTTTCTCTCATATTCATCTACCAAAATTAACTTACCTCTATTTACTTACTTTTTACAAGAATTTCTTTTATTTATAGTTAACTTGGCTCTATTCTTTGTGGCATATAATTCATTTTATTTGCACACGAAAATCAATTATCGAATTGGTCATTAGTGTATAATACATATTAAAACATTAAATATACACTAAAAATAAGTTAAAATACATATGTATTTTATATTTCAATACGTATTATACACTTATAACTGATTTAGTGACTGATTTTGATATACACCTAACATAACCCAATTAATATTAATTATTCTTATTATTATGCAATACATGATCATGTGTTAAACACACCATTTCTATGCCGTGTGACAGTTATCTCTCTCCATAGTGAAAATTTTCAAATTGGAGCCTCACTTATTTAAAAAAAAAAAAAAACCTCTTCTATAAACAACCCAGACTCCTAAATGGTATGACAACTCTCAATCTCTCATGACCAATAATGCAGCTATATCTTGATCTATCCCTTAGAGCCATTTTGTTGCGATTTTATCATATTGGAATTATGCAGTCATGGAATCAGTAGGCCAAAGTGCAAAGGGATATATGTATTAAAAGATGGATCCTAGCATGAAGATTTTAAAATTATCTTCGTATGAAAATTTTTCATTTTAATTATTTGATAAGAAATTGAATGATTAGATTTTAGTATAAATAAGAGCATTACATTTTAAAAGTATTACTATTTCTTTTAAGAGTAATGCTAGGGAGCCAACGTTAGGAAGCCCATAGAGAGTCCATGAGTGTAATTAGAGAAATAGTGGGTGATAAAAAAGGAAAGAAAAAAGAAAGAAAAAGCCTATTTCACATTTTCATTTGATGACTTGCCGCATTCAATTTAGGTCTAATATTTATTGCATATTAAAGACTTTATATTTTATTTGATGTGCCATATTTGAAAAGTTTAATTTATCCTAAAATTTGTTTAAAAATCTATTAAAAAATAATTAATAAATTTCTTTAAATAAAACTAATAAAGATTTATAACTATAAAAAAATAAAATTCACAATATAGAAAAAATTTATATTACAACCTTTATAAATATATCTGTTTAGTGATTATAACTTATAAGTACTAATGCTTTTTTATGATAAAGATAAATTTTATGATAAATTATATGACTCTTTATTTAAAACTCAACCCAATTATATTTTTCAAATATAAAAGTCCATTATAATAAAACAATCATGCTAGCTGCACAAGTGGTTTTAAAAACCAAGTGTAAAACCAAGTGGTTTTAAGAAATACGCGTGTTTAAAAATCCACTCTCACCACCAAGGCGCGTGTTCACGCGCCTATGCAAAACACTCACTTCTGAGTTCGTGTTCGATGTCGTCGTCTTTTTCATCATCCTCCTTCGTCGTTGTCTTCCTCCTCCTCCTCCGTCGTCGTCGTCGCCACGCGCCTATGCAAAACACTCACTTCTGAGTTTGTGTTCGATGCCGTCATCTTCTTCATCATTCTCCTTCGTCGTTGTCTTCCTCCTCCTCCTCCTCCGTCTTCTTCTTCTTCTTCTTCTTCTTCTTTGCTTTTAATTGCATGATTCAAGGTTTGATTGAGTTGTTTGATATTTGTGTGTATTCTGGATAGTTATCTGTGTGCATTCTGGGTTAGCTTCATCGTTCTTAGGTTTTTTTTGCTTTTAATTGCATGAATCAAGATTTGATTGCGTTGCTTGTTACTTGTGTGCATTCTGGATGGTTATCTGTGTGCATTGTGGATGGTTATCTGTGTGCATTCTGGATAGTTATGTGTGTGCATTCTGGATGCTTGTTATTTGTGTGCATTCTGAATGGTTATCTGTGTTCATTCTGGATGGTTATCTGTGTGTATTCTGAGTTAGCTTCATCATTCTTATGTTTTTTTTTTTTTTGCTTTTAAATGCATGAATCAAGGTTTGATTGCATTGCTTGTTATTTGTATGCATTCTAGATAGTTATCTGTGTGCATTCTGGATGGTTATTTGTGTGCATTCTGGATTAGCTTCATTGTTGTTAGTTTTTTTTTTTTTTTTTTTGCTTTTAATTGCATGATTCAGTATTTGATTGGGTTGCTTGATATTTGTGTGCATTCTGGATGGTTATCTGTATGCATTCTGAGTTAGCTTCATCGTTCTTATGTTTTTTTTTTTCTTTAAAATGCATGAATCAATGTTTGGATTGCGTTGCTTGTTATTTGTGTGCATTCTGTATGATTATCTGTATGCATTCTAGATGATTATATGTGTGACCGCGTATAGAAACTATAATGGCTGACCGCTTGATTGTCAAAATCACTTGGTCAGCAGAATAATTAATAATAAAAATATAAATAGACCAACTTGTAAAATTTTACCGACTTTACAATGACTTTAAGTTTTTCCTCTTATTACTCTCACATGTTTTACGTATATTTTATTTCTATTGTCAATCTTTTTTTATAATTCTCATTGTGTGTAAATACTGTTAGATTACTCCTTCTCCATTATCCTGAATTCAAAACCCCACAATATAAAAAAAAAAAGAATGTAGTACAATTTTTTATTGAAAAGAAGAATAGCACACGCATACAATTTTTATTGAAAAGAATAGCACACATACAATTTTTTTTTTTATAGCTATTAACACTGATTTTATTATCTTAGATTTTGATGTGATTTCACTTTTACTGTTTTAACTTCTAATTTTTCATTCTTTAAACTTTGATAGTATTGGTGTAAAAAGATTACAAAATAACATTATCCATTCTCAGCTAAAATTATTAAATATGTAGAAGCAAGAACAACATTTTTAGAAGAACAATTACAATTAAAATGAGAGTGAACAAATTTTTCTATGAAATAAACTTCTTAAAATTCTTAGTTTAATTACAAATACCGAACTAATTTCCATTAATTATTCAATGCGTCAATATTTGACTTCTACAGCTTAATATATATGGTATTGTAAACAGATATATAGTGTGAATGGAATTTCTTGTCCTCTTGTATCATGCATGATGAATGACGTTTACAACACAATTATCGGAAAATGAAAAATAATAAAATAAAAAAGTTAGAATGTGAAAACGACATAAAAGGAATAAAATGAATTAACAGAAAAATCTGTTACCAAAGTTATCCTCCACGGTGACGGAGTGGTCACAAAGGTCAATAAGTGGGAAGCAAACTTGATGTGGAATGCAAGATTAAAATTAAAAAATGGGTCCTAAGAGGAGGAATCTTGGTTGCTATCTCTCAATGCAATCTCTCGTAATTATCAATGGATCGGAATCTGTTTCTTTTTTTTTCTTTTTTTCTTTTTTGCGTAGTTGGCTTATTTCCATATTTTATTACTAAGTACTAACTGATGGGACAATTCTATAATTCTATAATGGTAAAAAAGTTTAGGGAATACAGAATAGAATCAAGATCAAGCTATATCGTTGTAAATAGTTCTTCTTTTCATTTTCCAGTTTGATAGTCATTGTATCGAAGATCTTAAATTTTATTTAAGAGTTTATATTCGTCAATGACTTATTATACGTATAAGATGAGATTTATTTTTTTTTTATCAATATTAAATATATATTTTATTTTAATTATCAAATTTTGTAATAAATCTTAAAAATAATAGAACTTATTTTTTTATAGATATGATTGTACTTATTTTTTTCATAAAATAAAATATATTTTGAAAATAAAAATTATATTCCAAAACACTGCTCAATCTCCATGAGTAAATAGTAGACACAATAGAAAGAGTAAATATCTATTTCGGTCTTCAAACTCTTTTACTTTAGACAAAATATTCTCTAATGATATTAACTAATCATATCGGTCCCCGTTTATTATATTAAATGTACAATTTAGTCCCTATAACTCGTTACCAGTAGGTTACCCTGATGGCATGTCAATTCCAATGCCAAGTGTGCATTTCTGTTGCCAAGGTGAAATGGTTGGATATTGAAAGTGACACATAGACCTCTCTAAAAAATTTCAAAACAATGTCGTGACATTCAATTCTTCTTCTTCTTTTTCTTCTCCCTTTTGATGTTTTGAAATTTCTTTAGAGTTTCTCATTTCAAATTCTAAGAATTCGATTGATGAAATTGTCATGGAAGAGTAAGCAAGTATGTGCTTCGTCTGGTGACCAATGCTGGAACAGCGTGGGTGGTTCTGACAAGGCGACGTTGGTGGTGCATGGAACAAGAGAAAGAAGAAGTTCACTGCTCCAATCTGCAATTGTAGAGCTTATGTGATATTAATCCAATCCTCCACCAATAGCAACCCAAATAGCATACCACAACTTGATTTCACCCATAGATAGAAATCCTAAACCTCTCCACCAAACCCTAAACGATGAGACAAACAAAATTACAATGCAGCACAAAATGAGAACACACCAACACATAGGCTTACTCTCAACACGAAGACGCAGAGACAGAGTACCAAGCGAAACATAAATATAAACCCTAAACCTATCTGTCAAACCCTGAACACGATGGACTAAAATCGTAATAATGAAGAACAATGTAACGGCATGAGTGTAGAACTCAAACCTACTCATCAAACACTAAAAAAAAACCGCATGATCATGTATATTTCACTAATCAAGAACATAACAAGTAGACAGAGATTAGAGAAGCAATTAACCTTCGAGAGACGCCATCAACTACTCATAGGCAGCTTCCTCGCGTCCGTAATCAGCTCGAAATAGGTTCGATCAACTCACGTTCATTGCTCGTTTTTTGAGGGAAACGAATGAAGAAGATGATGAAGTTAGGGTTCTTTTGCGAAAGAGAGATTAAAATAGGGAGATTTATGGAAACACAATCAAAGAAATTGGAAACGTTTTGAAATTTTTGGGAGGGGTCTATGTGTCCTTTTTAATCTCCAACCATTCCATATTAGCAATAGAAATACACACTTGATATTGAAATTGACATGTCATCAGGGTAACTTACATGTTATCAGGATGACCTATTAGCAACAGGTTATAGGGATTAAATTGTACATTTAAAGAACGGGAACCGATTTGATAAGTTAACATCATTAGGTGCCAGGAGTATCTTGTCTAAAGTGAAAGAGTTTGTGATCGGAATAAAATGGGTATTTACCCAGTAGAAATAAAAAAAATTAAATTATTCAAGGAATCTTCAAACTCCACCTACACTCTATAGTGTTTACCCACACGTGTCAGTTCCATTCAAACATCCCTATATATTTCGAAGAATTTTTCTTCAAACTGAAGTGCATAAACCGAAAACCAAACAGGCAAACAACACTTCCTGTGTTAGCAAATCTTAATATATATTAATTGATTGACGTGATTGTGGTTGAAACCTTTGTCAACTTTTTAATTTTTGTGGATCCAATTTAGCCAATTGTTATTATTATATACAAATCAAAATAATGATTTGTTCCTAGCCATATTCTCACTCATCCGAAGGGTGCTGAATTGAAACACTCATTATTATGCAGCAAAATTTGGAGGTCTGTTCTTCTTCCCTTTGATTCTCTTTTTCTTTTCCTTTTTCTTTTCCATAGTTTCTTATATATAAACTCTTCCTCTTTTAATTTGATTTCTTCTTGACTCCATTTCCATATACCCAGAGGTTCCTTAATCATCAAGTTACCATCTTTTTTTCTCTAAGTTCACAGTTTAGTGATTAAGAAACTCATGGGTCGTTACTACACGTTGTTCTTGAACACTTGTTTTCTTGTACTGGTTTGTGGTTTCATGATTGTTCATATGGACAACTTCGATATGAACAATCTTAACAACAACTACAACAAATCGTTTTCGAATAACATAACCACGGATCTAGATTGCAATACTTTACATAACTATGGCAACTACAGAGACAAGTGTTTGTACCTGAAATCCAACGACCCTTGCGTCTCCCAGGGCTACATAGATTACCTCTTCCTCTTCTACTGCAAATTTGGGAGGTTCCCTATTCTGGGTTATACACTTTTGTTTCTTTGGCTTCTTGTTTTGTTTTATATGCTCGCAAACACAACATCTCAGTATTTTTGTCCTTCACTCGAAACCCTCTCAAAGTTTCTGAGATTATCGCCAACAATTGCTGGGGTGACTCTTCTCTCCCTTGGCAATGGCGCCAGTGATGTCTTCTCAAGCCTTGTCTCGTTCCAGGGTAGTGGGACCCAGAGCATTGGCTTCAACACTGTTCTTGGTGGGGTTTTGTTTGTAACCTGTGTTGTTGTGGGGTCAGTTAGTATATCGATACGTAACAAAAGTGTTCGGGTTATGAAATCTGCGTTTGTTAGAGATGTGTGCTTTCTCCTCCTTGTTCTTTTGTTCTTGTTCAGCATCTTCATCAGTGGCGAGATCAACGTTCTTGGTGCAGTCGGTTTTACTCTTCTTTACGTGCTCTATGTGATTCTTGTTTACGTGTCTTCCAAGAAATGGAAGGTTGGTGATGTTGATGATGATGATGATCTGAACGGTCCACTTCTCAGTTCAATTGAAAAAGGGTTAATTGATAATCCTGAAAATAATGAAAACAAAAGAGAAAGATTCTGGTGGAGAAATTCCATTTATGTCCTTGAGATGCCACTTTACTTGCCAAGGAGGTTGACTATTCCGGTTGTTTGTGAAGAGAATTGGTCAAAGCCATTTGCTGTAGCTTCAGTGACACTAGCACCAGTTTTATTATGCATAATTTGGGCCCCTTTCAACCAAGAAAATTTAATCAGCACCTTTATTGTTTATGGAGTTGGTTTATTTGTTGGGATTGTGCTTGGAATAGCTGCAATTCTAACTACCAAGATGTCGGCGCCGCCGCAGAAGTGGTTGTTTCCGTGGCTTGCAGGAGGGTTTCTGATGAGTGTGACTTGGAGTTACATTTCAGCACAAGAATTGGTAGGGTTGCTAGTTTCAATTGGATACATTTTTGGGATTAGTCCTTCAATTCTAGGGCTAACTGTTCTTGCTTGGGGTAATTCACTTGGAGATTTAATGACCAATTTGACCCTGGCTATAAATGGTGGGTCTGAGGGTGCTCAAATTGCAATTTCAGGTTGCTATGCTGGACCCATTTTCAATACTCTTGTTGGATTGGGTTTGTCTCTTGTCACTTGCACTTGGTCACAGTACCCAGAAAATGTTGTGATTTCTAAAGATCCATATCTATGGGAGACAATGGCCTTTCTGGTTATTGGATTGATTTGGGCACTCTTTGTTTTGCTTAGAAAGGATATGAAGCTTAATGGACTCTTGGGATGGGGGCTTTTAGTAATTTACCTCGTTTCTCTGTTTCTCAGGCTGATTCAGACACAAGGGTCTCTACCACTTTATAATTAATACTAATTACTAATTATTGGGCTATTAAAGTTGTAATCATGTAAGAATTATTAGTAATGAATTTGGCATAAGTATTGTGTAGTTATAATTAGTATTGCCAAATGGCTTTGCATTCTGTAAAGGAAACTATATGTTCAACCATGATAGGCAAAATCCTAAGTGTAAATTTCACTATTGCTGCATAATTATTAATTTGGAAATTTTGTATATAACATGTATATTATGTTTATTTTTGTTTCAAATACATGTTTATTTCTTTACTTAACGTACGTATTTCTCGTAGATAAGGGCAGTGAATGAATTCTATAACTTTCTTTGTTTAAAAGTTAGAAAAATAATTAGAAAGATGGATTAGAACTCTAAATATCTTTTTAGAAAACACAAATATTATTCGCATACTAAAATTTAATCACCAAATCAGTAAATAAATATTTATATATAAATATATCTAATATTTAAGTCATTTTTAATATATATTTTATATTTAATTTTTTATGTACACCTCATAACAATCGATTAGTAATTACCCCTAAGACTTTATATATAGCTTTATAATTTCGTTGGCTATGGACAATGCTTGTGAATTAAGATCAGTGAATCACAAGAACTTTGAATTGATGTTAAAGGATCTCATGTGACTCAATTTATATAGCTAGCACGATGTCACTTACAAGTTTTGTGGGGAATAAAGTAAGCATATGGCATTTGTCAAATTCTTGGTCTTCAATTCTTGACTTTTAACCAAAACTACGCATTGAAGCCTCATTATATTTGGGAATCCATTTGTCAACAACTATCCACTACCCACTTTGGATTGATGATGCATATACTTGATTAAGAACCTACCTTAATCACTGCTCATTTCAAAATTTAAGACTTGCCAACTTCTATTGGAGAAATATAAAGTTAAGGTGAGTTATAATATACATGGTTATCTTTATAAAAAGTTAGACATGTATTGATTGTTGAATTTTTTTTTAAATAAATAAAAAAAATTCGAAATTTACCAAAATACGCTGTTTTAAAAACATTTACCAAAATAAAACGTATTAGGAGTACCGGTCCAGACCGGTATTCGGTCAAACCAGTACCGGTCCGGACCAGTATTAGGCCAAAAAAAATACAAACCAGTACCGATCCGGACCGGTACTGTATATATATCAATACCGCCCCATCTGGGACCGGTATTGGGTTGATTGCAATACCGCCCCATCTGGGACCGGTACTGCGTTTGACCATGCCTATAAATAAGAGACCGAGAGAGGAAGTTTATTTTGATAAATTTTCATTCTTTCTCACCCAAATCAGTAAATTTTGATCTTCCTGGAGTTTTAGTATGGACGTAGGTGGTGGGGAAGAAGTCGAGGGGGCCGGACGCAGGCGGGGTCGTGGGCGCGGCCGTGGACGCGGGCGGGGTCGTGGGTGCGGCCGGGGGCGTGGTAGGGCGCGGCATCCCGCGGCTGTTGGCGAGCAGTCAGC
>JASCZI010090747.1:31980-42949 GCA_036250425.1 Stylosanthes scabra
CATTTAGTTGATTCTTGTATAGTAAGTGAATCATGATATTGCTTCTTTAGCTAACACTTCATCAATAGTTAACATTTCACAATAACTCGACAGTACCAGCATATTCATCTTTTGCGTTAAATGGTAGTCTCCTCCAATTTTTCATGAGACCCTTAGCAACAAGCCTCAGTGCTACTGCTAACAAAATTTATGCCCCAAATACTGGAAGATAAGATGTACAATTTTTTATGCTCCCAAATGGTATCAGTTCATATTTCTGTTTCTTGAAGGGAACTCTTTGCCTAAATATCTGTCATTTAATAAAAAAAACTTTGGTTAGGTTAAATTTCTTCAAATTAGTAACATATCCCTATGATGAGAAAGTTAAGAATGAAAACAAGACAGAATTCATGAGCTTCCCATGTTTTTCCATGCAACGGACAATAGGGTATCATGTACATTTTTTTGCACTCATCTTATGCTCAGAGATCTTTGTCTATGCAATTTAGGTTCTACCTTCCTGCAATATTTGCACTCGTTTCTTTGTTGTTTTAATGGCTTATTGCTCTATTTTACCAACCACCTTATTTTAGAGAAAAAAGCAAGAGAATCAGGAGCAAGATCTCAAGAATAGCTTTGAGTGTGTACTATTTTCATCCCCATATGCAATCTCTTTAACAGCTTCTAAACCAATTAGAACTAATATTAGCTGTGCCTTTTCAAATTTTTGGCTGGAAAAGCTTTGTTGTGATTTTAATTAGGAATGCCCATGTGGGTAGTTAGAGCTACACAATCTCTTGATAATTTTCCAAACATTGCAGGGTTGCTGCTAGTAATTATCTAAAAAAGGCTGGGGAGACTCACGGTACTGTTAGAATTAACATATCAATTGGTAAGTATTCGGTACTTTAAATATACAGCACACACTTTCTTAGTTTTTTCTTTGTTTTTTTTCTCTAATATGACACTATTTCAAATACTTATTTACTACAATGTCATCGTTTCCAAACTTTTTACCCATATGCCACCAAGGAGGCGCCTAAATGGGAAGCGTCCCTCATGTGGAAAACACTAATCTGTAGCGCATCTTTAATGGAAAAACGCTTAAACATTCGGCACCTTATGAAGACGTGTTTCAGATTAGCTTTTTCCACATGGAAACCGCTTCCTAGTTAGCGCCTCCTAGTCACAGAAAAAAGAAATGAGGCGCCACTGTGGTAAATTGTGGCACCTGTGTAATTAGTTTTAAAAATATGGCATTTTAGTAATAAGTATTTGGAACTTGACATTGAAAATCAAAGGTCCGATTTTTCTTTTACCACTTAAACACTATAATCTAGTGAAGGAATATCCTTCTAATCACAATACTATTAGTGTCTAATTATATTAAATTTCCTACTCACAGGCAATGGACCAGGACATGGTCAAGCATGGGGATGTGATTTGAGCTATGATTATGTGAAAATTAATGCAGAATATACAACATGACCCAATGAAAATCGCCAAACAGACTAGCATAAAGTTTGCTTGCGCATTGCTTAGAAGACCAGACCAGCTGTATGTTCTTGAAATGGACATGATCGCACCAGTAATGCCTTCAATATTTTCAAACAATTAATATGTAGTGGTGGCACTGGCGAACCGAGCAACTGTCACTGGTCAACAGAGAAAGCTCAATTTCTATTTTGCTAGTCTTGCAGGAATAGCGACTAGCAGATAAAAAATAAGAATGTTGCCACTTTCAATATTCACTTATTTAATAATTCAGTTGGTCACTATTCACTCAAGTTAGACTTTCAAATTCACTTTTTAGTTTATTAACTTCTAAAGTAGTATTTCAAAAGTAAATTATGATTTTTATTGGGAATAAGAGCTGCCCTATACACATGATGACGCCCAATATCTTCAATAACTCATTATCGCGTCAACTTATTCCTGTTTTTGCTGCTAGTTTTCAATTTTTTATTTGAATGTTCATCTGTTCATAATTGACTGAGTTATTTGTTTTTTCTTTGGTATTGACTGAACTATTAAATAAGTGTATAATGAAAATGGTTGTAGTGTAGATTGTGTAATCCTAATGTTTAAAATTTAAAGATACAAAAAAAAAATCCCTACGTAAAATCTCATTTTCTTAGGAACTTATTTCTTTAATTCCACAAGATAACACCGATTTTGAAATTTCTTCACTTTTATTTCATCATTCTTGGCATCAGCATCTTCCTTTGTCCCAGATGGTTGTCCAGGGATGAAATCATTTCTGAAAAATTCCCCTCATGAGAGAACTATCGGCGCATTGGGTCTTAATGCTCCAACTGATGAAGATTCTAGTGAACAACCAACAGATTTCTCTGAAGAAACATCTGATGAAGATCATATAGCAGATTCGTCTGCTATTGCCATGGTTAACTCAGCACATGAAGAAGAAGCTGAAATCACAGATGATGAACAAGAAGAACATCATCATTCGCCACCACCGCCTCCTGCCCAACCAACAACAGAATTGTCACAGCCAAGATCAAGTAATTTCTATTTCACCTTTGATGATCTTCCTCCACATCGTTATAGAGAAAGGTTAAATGATTTTGGAGCATGGATTGATACTAGAATGGCTGTACCTGGTATGATTCTCTCACAAATCCTTTCAGAATTCATCACCAGAATGACTAGCAATCTCCGTGAATGGATAAATGGATTCAGTGAATATGAAATGTTGCAACTTGTCAATGGGAGTTCTGCCCAATTTCTTGGAATAATACACCGAGAATTCTTGGGTGATATCACCATCATCCAAAAAAGAAATTCTCAAGAATACTTTGAGATGAAATGTTCTTTAAAAAGAAAAGACTTGGAGATTCATTACAAGAAAATGACGGCTAAATACTACTCTCTTGGTGGTCATAGCAACCCATTGCTTAGAAAAGTCTTTATGGCCTCATTGCCAGAAGAACTTCAGCCAGAAATACAAAGAATGATGGTAGTGCTTTGTAAAGAAATCCCTTCAATCACCATTGGAGAAATATACCAGATAGTACTTGCAGCTCTTGACAAACTCTGTGAGCAACAACATATGCTCAAACAACTGACGAAGAACCCTCAAAAGCTCAAAGGCGCCTGCAACAAGTCATACTTGCAGATTAAATGCAAAGATCATGATTCTTGTGAATGTAGGACAAAAAGAAAGAATCATTTCAGAAGAATGAATCGATCTTCAAGGCCAAACTTCTCTAGACAACCTCAGAGAAGAGGAAAGAGAAGAAGATACTTCAAACGGAGAAACTTTAGAAGCAAAAAGACCAATAAATGTTTCCTTTGTGGACAGATGGGCCATTTTGCAAAATCCTGTCCAAAGAAGAAGAACAAGAGAGAAATCAAAATGCTCCAGTCTTTACAAGATGCTATCTCCTTAAAATACGATGAAGATCTTGTATCCATCCTGGAGGAACAATCAGAAAGAGATGAAGACACCCAATATGTCTTGCATATCTCTGATTCTGAAGAAGAGAATTGGTCTGATGATGATGATGATGTTTATAGGCCCATTCATTATATTACAACACTGTTACCTCAACAGACTCAACAAGAATGGATAACTTCAGAAGAAGAGTTGGGGTACTTGGGATCCTTAGGCCTCAAGCAAATTGATAGCACTCCCAAACCTCACTTTAATCTTAAGGTGAAGGTGACAAAATATGACCAGCCAGTAAAAGCAGTTGCTTTATTGGATATTGGTTCTTGTGCTACTATTATCAAGTCTAATATGCTTCCCCAGAAGCATGGATTCCATTCAACAAGAAGTTCATAGCGGCAAACAAAGAGGTGTTTACCATAGACCTCATCTCATGGGAAAATGTTGGTCTGCAAATATTCCCAGGAGTAACAATATGGTTGAAAGTCTTAGGAAGCTACCTCCTTGAAAAGGATGTTCTTTTTGGGTTCGATGCATATTATCAAACACGAAATATTTCTATATTGCCGGATGGATTGAAACACAAGAGAGACTTTCTGCCCTTCATTACTACCACCAATGTCTTTGAGATCAGCAATGCTCCATCAGAATATGAAGACATTCAAAGAAGGTTGTTGAAAGTTTGTTGTGAAAGCCATGATAAATTCAATCATCCACTTCCCTTGTGGAAAAACCAAGAGTTCTACATCCGATTGCCCTTTAAAAAGAACGAAGACATCAATCCTATAAAGGCGACTCACTCAGGAATGAATCCTGATGATCTGAAATTAGCCAAAGAAGAACGTGCTGCTCTATTGGCTCAAGGATTGATTGAACCAACAACTTCCAATTGGGCATGCCAAGCCTTTTATGTTGAAAAGAAATCAGAACAACTTCAAGGGAAAAAAAGGCTAGTCATTGACTACAAGTCGTTGAATACTTTCTTACAAGATGATAAATTTCCCCTACCCAGAATCAACATCATTACGTCTCGGCTAAGTAATGCCAAAATTTTTAGCAAATTTGATCTCAAAGTAGAATTTTGGCAACTGGGCATCCATCCTGAAGACATATACAAAACATGCTTTTGTATACCTGATGCCCAATACCAATGGACAATCATGCCATTTGGGCTAAAAGTAGCCCCATCACTGTTCTAGAAATCCATGATCCGTATCTTTGAACCCATACTTCATTCTGCTCTCATCTACATAGATTACATCCTCCTATTTTCGAAGGACAGCCCAAGTCATCAAGCCCTTTTAGTCCAGCTTGCTACTCTTGTTGAGAAGTATGGAATTATGTTGTCATTCAAAAAGAGTTACATCGGTCAGGCCCAAATCGAATTCTTGGGAATGACTTTCCAAGATGGATTTGTTCAACCCGGTGATCATATTTCCAAAGAATTGTTAAAGTTTCCTAACGACAACATATCGGTAAAGCAAGTTCAACAATTCTTGGAAATAGTGAATTATATCCGTGACTTTATTCCGGATGTGACTAGACATACAAGCCAGCTGTTAAAACTACTCAAGAAGCAGCTCCCACCATGGGGTCCAGAACAAACAACATCTGTAAAGCACTGGAAGGAAATAGCTCATAAACCTCCTCCTCTGAAGATTCCCAGTCATGGACAGTGAATCTTACAGACTGATGCTAGTGATAACTATTGGGGAGCTATTCTCCTAGAAGAGATTGATGGGAAAAGACACTACTGTGCTTACGCCAGTGGACAGTTCAAAGAATCTGAAAAACACTATCATGCCACATACAAAGAGATTCTTGCGGTCAAAAGAGGAATCGAGAAGTTCAGCTTTCACTTGAGTCCTTACCACTTCATTGTGGAAATGGACAATACATCATTTCCATCCATGCTGGATGCTAAAGGAAAAACACTCCCAGGCGCACAGCTCTTAAGATGGAAAGATTGTTTTCCCGCTATAAATTCACAGCTAAGCACATTAAAGGAAACCACAATATCATAGCTGACTATCTCTCTCGACCCAACAAAGACCCTCCACCAAAGATTCTCCACATCTTAACCATGGAAAACCCTCATTTACCTACCTTCCCTTTACCATATTTCCCACAAGACTATGAGTTTTATAAAAGACTAGCTGAACCATTTCCTTTTTCAGCCAGACCCAAAAGCCCCACTGAAGTTAAAACTCTGGCCCGTCAATGCCTATTCTACTGGTTACACAGGCTTCTCCTTATCACTCAAATCACAGTCAATCCAAGACACTTTGATGTTGATTTCCCATACTATTTTGTTCCTATTATTAAGGGTCCAATTCCTGAAGAAATGCTATGGTACATATGGGCACATACTATTCTGCTCAATACGATTGTGCTATAGCCGTCCCTGTTTTTGCTATGTATCAAATGCTCTGTGATAGGCAATTTTCAGGCTCATATCTTGAACAACTCTTCACCATGTTTGCTCCAATTTCCCTTTGGAGAGGAAAGCTTTACAACTTGCTCAATGCTCATGAAGTATGGAATCTACCCTACTCAAGGAAGCAAAAGTTTTATTGTTTCTTTGTCTTAAGGAGATAATTCCATTTCAAGAACAAAACAAAAACCCTCTACACAAGGAATAACATCAACATAGTACGGTATTCAAAAGTGTGGCCTACATGAGAAAAAGTGAGTCTCAGTAACTTGGTTAGTCACCTAACATTCTGCAACAATCCATATATTTATAGTATATTTGGGACTTTTGAAGGACTTGAAACATCACACAATGAAGCTAGCTCATCCACCCCCCGAACTATACAAGAAGAATTAAGACAATTTCAATCTAACTTCTTTGGTAGCTCAGTCTCTTTTCCTACACCATCGGGATGGCGCAAGATTCGGATCCATGGGGAGGACCATTTTCTCAAGATCCAAATAATTATGATGAAGAACCAGGCGCAAGAGTTTATGTTCCATTGACAAGTCCAACACATGTGGATGCAGGAATAGATGATACTGAAGAACCAGATGAAGGTGACTATTACTATCAGCAAAGTGATGATGATAACTTTGGACCACTCCATAATGACTTTGCTGATCATGAACCAATCATAAAGTAAAAGGACCCAAAAATGCATAATTATGTATAATTATGAGTGTAATAATGGAGTTGATAAGATTTATCCTTATCCTCCAAGTGTCATGTTTTTATTGGCTTGTTCAAAGTTGTTTGTCCTTATGTAATAATGTAGCTAAAGATAAGATTCCATCTTATCCGCTACATGTTTAGTTTTTATTGGTTGTTTGGATTTCTACTTTATCAATAGACTTCTATATATAAAGAGGTTCTCCATCCTTGTAAGATATACTCAGCTTGCATAATAAAATCCATTGTGAAATATTTCACCATGAATACCTTCTAAATTTCTCTTTTTCTCTGAAAACTTGATTTTCTAGTATGCCTATCTTTGCTACTTAGTTTCACGTATGCTCTAGGCTTGCCTCTTCTTGAGGATCCTGCCTATCAAAAATGAAACTGAACAAATCCATGAGATTTTCGTATCTAGGAAATCAAAGGATTATGAACATGAATATGAATATCCAGATCGACCAGGTTCCCTTGAAAGCCACATTTATCTTGAAAGTTCATGGTTGTGTTGGGATAAGTCTTGGGTATTCATATTCACGGTCGAACCTTTGGAAGTACGGTTCGATTTACCCCAATTGCATTATGTGCCGGAGTTGGAATTGGGTCTACTTACACAGAATGTTCTTCGTTGTTTTTTGGATCTACAACCAAGATAGCACCACCTCAAGTCCCTGACACTCCCATTCAGAATGTGCCAGACACAGGGATCCTGCTTCTTGGATGTCAAGACACAATGTTATTGTTATTATTGGTGGACAAAAGTACACATGATTTTTTTATCGTTCCCAAAAATTTATGTGTACTTTTGTCCCTTACTAAAATATTTCATGTGTAAATGTGAATCATTAAAAAATTATGTGTACTTTTTTTCATCGTGTAATAATTCATATATACTTTTGTCCCTTCAATCTTATTTCATGCCTATTTTGTTTTTCCCAAACACAAAAGTGAGAGAAGTAATGACCGAAAAAAAAATGAGAGAAGTATCAAGATCTTACAATCCATCATAGATTGTCACGTGTAAATCTATCACCTTAATAAATTCATGACGTGCAATATACTACAACAATTTTCGACCACCCTCTGAATTCAGTTCACAGAGTGTTTCTGTCAATACAAACACAATTGTGAAAAAAAGGGCGAAGAAAATT
The DNA here is from genome assembly GCA_036250425.1 of Stylosanthes scabra. NCBI lineage: Eukaryota > Viridiplantae > Streptophyta > Magnoliopsida > Fabales > Fabaceae > Stylosanthes > Stylosanthes scabra. The sequence goes on from JASCZI010090747.1 coordinate 39,668, forward strand.
GAAATTGGCTTCAGACTCAAATAAACTTTAGCCATCTAAATCAAATAAGCGGTACCAGAAATCGTTAGATACCAACTACAATTAGAATACCCTTTTTACCTTCTTTTTTTAACGGGAGGCCTGAAAAGTGCTGACATTAAAATTGACATTTTCTGCAATTAAAATCATTACAAATTGTTCTCTGTATACCACAAACTCCCAACCTAATGTGAAAATGAATAAGAATTTGGGTCTAACATCAAAATTATCACCTTGTAACAAGTCCATAGGATACGAAGGGGTGTAAAAAAGAAAAAGAAAAAAAAAGGTAAAACATGGATAAAATTTGGCATCAAATGAAAATAGAAAAGATTCACAATGATGGAAAACTTGTGCAACAGTGGCACAATTATTATTACTGAGCATGATGCTACACTCATCTTGGTGTTGTATCTTCTACCTATAACTTTCAAAACATATCATCAAGAGCTCAAAAGCCTGGTAGAAGTAACACAAAATTGAAGGGTGCAATCAATCCAGAGTATGCCCAAAATTTGTAGCCTCGCAAAGGAGTTACTGCAACTGGGACTAGATGGGTACTCCCTATGCATAATTTGCATGATTGGAATCATAAGTGATGATGAAAAATAGCTAGTTCAAATGCTATGAGTTTATTCCAGAACAAATCAATTCAGCGTCTTGAAAAATCCTTCATGGATTTTAACAAAACGGTTGATTCTTGATTTAGGAACTTTTTTTTCCTTCCACTTCAATATGCTTCCAAGGATTGAGAGCATCTCTAACTGCCTGAGCCTCTGGGGAATTCTCCCAGGCTCGCTTTTCTGACTCCAAAACAGTTACCTTGTCATCTGCATGATGCAGAGAAAAATTAAACAATTTTTTTTTAAAAAAATTAAGTTAAATAATTTCATAACAAAGACCACCGCATTTTTATGGCTCAACCAAAAGATACCGCTAATTGCTTATAATGCACAAGATCTAATCAAATCCTCAAGAAAAACAACTATCAACCTCTATTTCATAAGGAAAATATCAGTTGATTGGATTATGACATGAAATTTTAGTATTTGACACACACACAAATTGTGAACAGAAGATACAAGGGTTTTGGAGGGGAAGGAATGTATGGTCTGAAAATTAAAATAGACTTCACCTTAACTACAATTTCAAGCCCTTCCCTCCTTTCCTTTTCCCATCAAAATGAAAAACCAACAAACACTCCCTAAGAAAACAATCTTTAACATCTACTCATATGCAAAAATATTGAATTCATTTGAGTATGCAAGTGATTCTTGTCCAAGGACAGTGGAATTGAGGCTGAGGCTGCGTTTGGTTCTTGTCCAAGGACAGTGGGAATAAAGACAGAGTCAGAGACACAAATTTGCATGTATGCATAGTGTTTAGTTATAGAGACAGAGGTATTCTAAGGTTTACATTTTAAAAGGGCAAAATGACAATATCAGAAAAAGCTGTATGAGGTTAATTCAGAGGAATTTCATCCTCTTAACTGCCTTCTTTTATTGAATTACAGCAAATAGGAACAAAACAACATTAAAACCCAAGATAGAAAATTGTAGAGTCCTATCAACTCTCCTAGGTTCTGGGCATAAGGAGCCATCTTCTCCTTGTTCTCTTCCCTTATATAATGCTGCCTTCTAGTTAAAACAATTCACTCCCACACTCTAATCATTCTCATCAATGAGCAAACAGCTTATTTGTTCCCTACCTGCGCAGCCCTCATCTTATCTTTTTTTCTAGAATAATAAAAAGGTAAAGGGGAAATTTTCCGGTTCCCATCCCTAATGATGATAGTCCCATCTCTTTTATCTTCTAATTCCTTTTCAACATTATTTTTTTAAGGTATTCAACAGTATAATAAACTAAAACATAGTCAAAAAATTCACTACACATTCTGTAGTTTTAAGTAGAAGCAATGAACGCAATAAGAAAACCAATGACTCATAAGGTCACAATAATCAAATTAAACAAGAATATGAGAGCATCATAATATAATAAAAAAGGAAGTTTCTCACACAGAAGCCAGTTTTGATCATGAAAAACTCCATAGAAGCCCCAACCAGAGCCGAAACGACCCCAATCTTCAAGTACCAATCAAGAAACTTCATTTTTCAAGTTGCGAGAAAGGGCAAAGCAATTGAAGAAGATTCAAGACAGTCCAATCAAAAGAATTATCTGCAAGTATCAATAATGATTAGTTGTTAAGCTACTAGGCGCTTATAAGTATTATCTGCAAGTATCAATGATTAATGGTTCTTATGTATATTACATTGAATTTTATGGTTTTTAACCTATTTTATGAAAAGGCAAAGTGAGTTAGGTTCTTGTTTTTTCTCCTTTCTTAGCAGCAATACTCTTCCTATAGACTACCCTTCCAGAGGCATTGCAATTGGACAAAATTATGCTTGCTCTTGTGTATTACTTCGGTGTTTATGTCACTTTAATGAAACTTAAATGCTAAAATTCCATCTTTATTAAACATGAACAAATTAAAATGCAAAAACAGTCAGCCATGAAGAAAAAATTCAACAACAATCAAAATTCATCAATAATTGTTGGCAACGCAGAATAAGAATCTAAATTCAAAAACAATCAAAATTGTTGCCAGCGCAGAATATAAATTTCATCAATAAAAATTGATGGCGACATTGCAACAACGAAGGACAGCAAAGTCAAAGAAAAAAAAAACGAACAGCAGAGTCAAAGACAGAGAGTACCAGGGGAGAGAAGAAATCGACGATGGAGAACAGGGGAGGAGACTGCCGACAGTGAGACTAGCGACGTTGGCGGAGAAGAGAGGGATCAAGGCCGGGAATTGAAACAGCCGCGAGCAGCCGAGACGGAACGAAAAAGGGACGCAGCGACCCAAAGGAGGCGCTATGGGAGCCCAGCAGAAGCGACGCAGTAGAATCGGAAGCGAAACAGACGCGGATGAACGCGGAGGGGGAAGGCGGCTGGTTGGATGTTGGTGCTGGAGCAAATGGCACGGCCACGTTAGTTGGCACTACACTTCTCCCACTTCGTTCTTGTTTTATTTCTCTGGTCTTTTGTGTGTGTTCTTCCAAATTCCAGTACCTAATCTCAATTTAGCCCCAAAATTTGAATCATAAAATTTAGATTTCCTGAAATTTGGAATTATATATCAAAATAGTGCCGATCCATTTCTATTTTAAAAAACATTCGTATTTCATTTCACTATATAAAAAAAAAAAAAAAAAAAATATATATATATATATATATATATATATATATATATGAGTTGGT
>JASCZI010090747.1:43024-76458 GCA_036250425.1 Stylosanthes scabra
GAATTAAAGAAGTAAATATCACACAAATAAACTTAGAGAGAAACACACTAAAAAACAAAGAAACATAGTATCTTTGAAAACGCAAAATTGATCTTATTGACGGAGGCAAAATTATTTGGAGAAGATGCCGCTTGGAAGATATGTTGGCGCACTGGGAGAGTGGTGGATATTTTTTCCGTAGACCACAGTACCCGTAAGATTTTATAGAAACCACAAAATCTCAATTTAAATTCCATCATTCGATTGATTGTTGGTTTCACAAATAAAACAATTCTCGGAAGAGTATGATATACAAATCTCTTTAGTTTATAGAAGGTCGGGGTCTTTTCAAATCTGACAATTCCTGCAAAATACTCTGATGTCATTTTAAACACATTGCAGAATAATCATTAGGTTGGCTCCAAATTATCTTGAAATCAGCTTCCATTGTCCGAGATGCAACAGATTAATCGGCAAAGAGCCTTCTCATAACCCTATTCAACACAAATTTTCACTTCTTAATATCTCGTTAGTACTCCAAATGAACAAGAGAAAATTCTAACATAACACCAGAATAACCTTATTATGGCACAAGAGAAAATCCTAATAGGACACTAGAAAAAACTCTAGCAGAACACTAGAGCACAAGAGAAAACCATGTATATTTTTAAACATGAATGACGCATAAAACTAGTAGAAAACACAAATTATTATTTTTTAAAACTTTTCTTATGCCTAATCCATGTCAATTTTTTTTATATATATTTAGATGACTTTTTATTATTCTATCTTTCTTTCTAAATTTTACATGAAGAAAAAATAAAATTAGAATATGATATTTTTATAATTTGTTCTATCTTCTAATTTTGTAATTTTATATTTTGTTTAGTGATGTACTAAATAACAAGAAGAATTTAATGACGTAAATTTGATGGATTATTCGAATTCATCGAATATTTTGGTCTTACGTTATTAAGTATACGTAGGATATTCGGATGGTGGCTAACTTCACCACTTGACCATTAGACAGAGTAACTAATTTTTTTTAAGTGACAGTCCATCTAAACTGAGATTGGTGGTAATCATAAAGACGTAAAGTACTTCAACCCACGGTCGAGCACTCTTTTATTATATAGCAATCTTATTATGTTTCTCTGCTTTCTGTTCTTACTTCATAACTATTGCAAATACAAACTCTTTTCTCAACCAAACGCAAAAACACCGTTGTCAATTCCTAGGGAGAACGACTAGAGTTCAATACTTGGTATTTTTAACTGTGTGCATTTTGTGACACATTTTCTAAATTTGATTGAGGTTCCTGTAAGCTGTTTCAGAGCTATTTGTTACGAACTGCTATTTTGAATTCTAAAAGAATTCCGAGCTGGTCTCGTGGGCAGCATCATGCCCTGTTAAGGTTTTCTCTTGTACTCTAATAGGGTTTTGTTAAGGTTTTCTCTTGTGCCCTTTTAGGATTTTCTTTTATACCCTAATAAGGCTTTTCTAGTGTTTTGTTAGAGTTTCTATTGTCCTAATATAGTTTTTTCTCGTACTCAATGAGCTCTGACTCTTTAATTAGATATTCATAATAAGAAGATATTAGATAAGGAGTGAAGACTTGTTTGAATAAGCTTATTGAAAGACTTTTTGTCTATAAATCCATTTCATCTCGGACAATGAAGGTTGATTTTAAGATAATTTGAAGCCGACCTAAGGAGTATTTTGCAGGAATATCAGGGTTTGAGAGATACCTGACATTTCATAAAGTGAAAGGGATTTGTATATCATACTTTTCCAGGAATGATTTTATATGTGAAACCAACAATCGATCTAGAATGGTGGAATGTAAATTGAGTTTTGTGGTTTTGAGAAATGGTTTCTACATACTTTTATGGGTGCTACGGTCCATGGTTGTCCAACTCTAGTCTTAACTCTTAAACTCTTATGAGTTTACGAGTTTAAGTAGTGGAATCGAGTTAACTCGGTATTAAACTTGGACCTAGGTAAACTCGGCTGAACTCGTATAAACTCAAGTAAACTCGCGAGTTTATGAGCGAGTTAACGAGTTTGAATTTGACCAAATTTTACTCAAAACAGCATCATATTGTCAAAAAAGAAGACTTTTCCTTAAGAGTTGGAGTTACAAAATTATTGAATTATTCACACCCACTCTTCTTTGCACTCAATTTGTGTCTTGTGTGTTATGTGTTATTGTACTTATTGCATAATTAATAATTGTCATTTGAATTACAAATATATACAACTAGTTCAGCTTTCTGCTTTAAAATTAAAAATTTTTCAATTTTAAATGCCTAGATTTAAGATTATGTATGATATATTTTTGTTTTTATATAATAGGTAAACTCGTATGAGTTTACGAGTTAACTCACGAGTCGAGTTTAGGTCGGAGCTACGAGTTTACTTAAACTCGCGAGTTTGACAACCTTGCTACGGTCTACGAGAAAGCTATCCACGACTTTCTCTCGGTGAACCAACACATCTTTAAAATCGTATTTCCTCCAAATGATTCTTGCCTCCGTCATCGAGATGAACCGTTTCAAAGATGCCACTTATCTTAATCTTCTTCTTTTGTTAGTATCTTCTTTAAGTTTATTTAATATTTACATATTTAATTATTGCATTATGGAGATCCTACTTTCTCTAGCTTTGGTTGTCTAAATTGGACCAAACTCATATGTTTCATTTTTTCTATTAAGTGAAATGAAATACAACTATCTTTTGTAGATATAATATATTTTAGGATAAATTACTATTTTGGTCCCGAACGTTTGAGTCGTTTTTTAATTTGGTCCATAACGTTTAAAACGTCTTATTTTGTTCACAAAACGTTTCAATTTAAATCAATCAAGTCCAATATCAGTGTTCATTCATGTTTAATTATTTACAATGTTTAGATATCTAAAACATGTTTGTGTCTCTTTCTCTTAGGGACGTTGCAAGCGTACATGACACTAACGATTCAGCTTACCATTGAGAAACAACTAAATATAATTAAAAATCAATATTATAAAAAAGAAAAAAACAATATAATGTAAATAAGGATTATACTATCTTTTGTCCGTGTATTTTCACCTTGACGAGGAAGCTCTAAGAGGAAGACATATAAATATGGTTTAGACTTTAGAGATCTAAGCATTGTAAAATTAAGGAGGAATGAATACTGACTTGATTAATTAAAATTGAAACGATGTGAGACTAATATTAGGAACTAAAATAAAAAATTGCTCAAATATTAAGATCAAAATATTACTTTACTCTAATAACTTTGTAAAAAATATATATATATAATTGAATAATTAAATAAAATATTTTATATTGTTAGTGGAATAAAATAGTCTCTTATTTTAATATATTTTTTTTTTGTCAAATTAATTTTTTTTAGAGCTGCATGCCTACACGTATATATATTAGGGAAATAGTGGGTGGTAAAAGAGGAAAGAAAAAAGAAGAAAAATGCCTATTGGCCACCTATTCGCTAACAAACTATGGGCTCCCTAAACTTTCTCTTTTTTCTTTTCTTCAAGATGTCAATTATTAGTGTTATAAATTTTGACGGACTAAATTATATGACCTTCAGATTAGAAAAAAAAATCTCATGCGTAACTATTTTTTATTTTTGTGATGCGCTTATAATAATTATATTCTTATGCGAATGTAAAACTGATGTCTACTTAAAAAAATGTGTGCATAGCATTCATATTTTTTCTTTTAGACTCGATATGATATTATGATCTCCCGTATGAGTTAAATATTAAATTGGCCCTTAAAATTTGGGGCTACGATCAAATTGACCCCCGAAATTTAAATGTTTTTAAATTGGTCCCCACTTTTATGAATATGACTCACATTGGCCATTTTAAGATTGTTCATTAAAAAAACGCTGATTTGACAGTTAATTGTCCACACCAAACTCTAATAGAACGACGTCGCGATATGTTTATGCCAACAAAGTACCAACATTATTTGAGAGTGAAAGAAGTTAAAATATATCTTTCAATGTATTATGTGAGAGAGATTTTAACTTCTTTAGGGCTTAAACGATGTCATTTTAATACTATGATGACGCGAACAGATCACGACATCGTGTTATTAGAGTTCAGCATGAACAATTAACGGCGACATCAGCGTTTTTTTGACGGACAATCTTAAAAGGGCCAATGTGAGTTAAAATTTTAAAAGTAAGGACCAATTTGATAACATTTAAATTTCAAAGGCCAATTTCATTGTAGATACAAATTTCATAGGCTAATTTAATATTTAACTCTCTCCCATATTTTTGTTTTTCTGGGCTTTGGATGATCCCCCGTTTGAATTCAGAAATCCAGATAGTAACCAAATTCTGGATCCGGATCCGCCACCATGCGGCTCGCTGGAAAGTGGTAACCCAAAATCTTCAAAAGGTGTAATCCCAGCCATCAAAACTCCAAAACGCAATCAACGTACAAAAAGTAAACCACGTCATCAATCCCCACGAAACCCTATTAACCAATCAGAACCTATCTCTCATCCCTATATATATTCCCACTATAATCGTCTCTTCCCTCATCTGACCTACTCTCTCTTCACAACTCGCACACGCAAGTAACAACCGAATCACCGTTCCTCTCTTCTTCTTCTATCTTCCAACAATGGCTCCGGCGAAGGCAGAGAAGAAGCCAGCAGAGAAGAAACCCGCGGAGAAAGCACCAGCGGAGAAGAAGCCGAAGGCGGAGAAGAAGATCTCGAAGGAAGGAAGCAGCGATAAGAAGAAGAAGAGAGTGAAGAAGAGCGTTGAGACTTACAAGATCTACATCTTCAAGGTTCTGAAGCAGGTTCACCCTGACATCGGAATCTCGAGCAAGGCCATGGGGATAATGAACAGCTTCATCAACGATATCTTCGAGAAGCTCGCTCAGGAAGCTTCTAGACTCGCAAGGTATAACAAGAAGCCGACGATTACTTCGAGGGAGATCCAAACTGCCGTGCGCTTGGTGCTCCCTGGTGAATTGGCGAAGCATGCTGTCTCTGAAGGGACCAAAGCAGTTACTAAGTTCACCAGCTCGTGAAGTGTTTGAGATTTTGAGAACCTTTTTTTCTTTCTTTCTTTTTAATTTAATATCATTAGTATGTAGAGATGTAATGCTCTTATCAGCTGTTAATGGAAGGTGTTATTTGGAATAATTGCCGTGAGTTTGTCCATTTCTTCTCTTTCTGTGATATATAATTTGCAAAATGAGGGTCTTGGCATTGAGTGGAATTACTAATTAGGAATTTAGGGTTTTTGGGTTAGAACTTGAAACTGATAATTAAATCTAGAATATATACCATTACACGTGATTCAGAAAAGGAGTTGTGCTCAAAATGCCAAAAATTTCATTTTCAACAAGCTCTGTTTTTTAGATTGTGATAATGTGAGGTGATTCTTATTATGTTGTTTCAGACTGTTGGTAAAATCCAAATGAATTTCATCTCCTGGTTGATGTTGAAAATCATGAGTAGACTGGTTTGGCCTGAATTTCATGTCCTGGTTAAAGTTGAAATTAGTATAAGTAGACGGTTGTTTTCATCTAATACAGGGGTTATAACCTTTTCGCTTGAGTTATCTACTTATTACATAGTTTTCTTCGGTTTGCCTTTTATTTTAATGCAAGACACAGTAAAATTAGTGTTTGGGGTAGTATATTGTTGTATATGCTGGCTTTTATGATTACCTATGCAGCATCTCACGATAAAATGTATTAAGCTAGAATGCTAACCTTAAACAGAATTCTGTTCTGTTATCATCATGAAATCGGTTAAATACCATAACATTCAACACAATATACACAAGAACCAATAGTCATTGATACTTGCATATAATGCATATACTTTTCATTGGATTGTCATAACTTAGCCGGTTCAGTCTTTCCAGAATCATGGAGGTACTTTGGGGCTTGGGCTACATTGCACCAGATGTATTTTCTAGGAACTTTGGCAATGTATCGTGAATCGGGTGAATGCTATATAACAAAGAAGCAATTAAAATCCATGTGGAAGGAAATGAAGACACTAGAGTTGCAAAGAAGCTATCAATCGTGGGACTTTGGTGCATTCAGTGGCCACCTGGAAAGAAACGGGGAGGGGTTAGAGATGCCTCCTAATCCTTTTGCCTCTACTACTAGAATCGAAACAAAGGCTATTTTTTGTAATGGAAGTCTGAACCAAGAAGTAGATGTTATCTCAGAAATAGAGTGATGTTTGTAGGAAGAATAGTGTAAGAATCTTTGTAAAGTAGTTTCAGAGATGTTTAAGTTGGTCCAATTAAGTGTGAGTTGATGCAACTGAAATGTTATTTTAATCCCAAGTCATATACACTAGGTAATTGGGTATTATGCATATTTTTAGTGTTTTCTTTTCTTCTTTTCCATAGTACTATTTGGACAAAGTAGAATTGAAGAAGAAAGATGACAGATTTATTGCCGAGTTCAGATACAGAATCAAACAGTGTAGTTTTGCTTGAGACTCATACATAAGGCAATTGATAACGTGATAGTTGTGTTACTGTGCTAAAGCAAAAGCCTCAAGTGGGAATGTTTTGTGATCACAGCAAGACTCTTGAAGTGAATCTTGCCACTGGAAGTTCATATTCTTGTAGAGGGAGATTGCCATTTTCATTCCCTCCTCATGGCCCTTAGCAACAGTTGCACCTTCTTTCTCGGCCATTCTGTCTTACTTTTTTCTTTTGTCTAAGGTAACTGATGCAATTCATTGGGCTGTTATTTAGAGAGTGATATACCTATATTCCAATGAACGGCATATTTTTCCATATGAGCTAGATGTTAGAGATTGTTTGTGGGTTTTTCACTTTTCAATCCCTTGATTCTATTCACAATTTGTGTGTCTGAGAGTCAAAATACTAGAGTTTCATTTCATAGTTCAATCAACTTTATATTTTTCTTATGAAGTAGATGTTGATAGTTGTTTTTCTTGAGGATTTGATTAGATCTTGTGAATTCTTAGCTATTATGGGTATCTTTGGTTGAGCGATAAAAATGGGTTGGTCATTGTTTTGAAATTATTTAATTTCATTAGAAAAATAAATTTGTTTAATTTTTCTCTGCATCATGCAGATGACAAGGTAACTGTTTTGGAGTCAGAAAAGCGAGCCTGGGAGAATTCCCCAGTGGCTCAGGCAGTTAGATATGCTCTCAAGTCTCAATCCTTGGAGACAATATTGAAGTGGAATGATCAAAAGGGTCTTAAATCAAGTATGAACCATTTTTTGTCCCTGAGTGATTTATCAACATGTTGAATTAATATATTATGGAGTGGAATAATTTCATGCTTGTGATTCCAATCTTGCAAATTTTGCATGGGGAGTACGCATCAAGTCCCAGTTGCGGCAACTTCTTTGCCAGCCTACAAATTGTGGCAAACTTTGGATTGATTGCACCCTTCAATTTTATGTTGCTATCTGGCTTTTCAGTCTTGGATTAATTCTTTAAGCTCTTGGGCTGTGTTTGGTTTATGAGATTGGGACTGAGACTAAGACTCAGTATTGTGTTCGTTTGACAGGGACTGGAACTAAAATTTTAGTCTCAGTCTCCGAAATTCCAGTATTTTCAGTACCTCCAGTTAGGAGGGACCAGGGGACTGGGGACTCAGACTGAAATTTTAATAACTTTTTTTTACTCAAATACCCTCACATAACATTAGTTTCCAATATCAGCCTTTGTTTTTCTTTTATTAACTTAATTCAATCTCTACCTTTCAGTATCTATTTCTTTATAAATTTAAACCAAATACAATAAACAAAGTTAATTCAGTCTCAGCATCCCAGTCTTAGTCTCTCTTTCAAACGTAGCCTCGATGATATGTTTCAAAAGTTATAGGTAATACGATACAACACTAAGATGAGTGTAGCATCATTCTCAACAATAATAAGCCTTTTAATCTTTCTTAAATTGTGCTGCTAGTTTACCACCGTTAATCCGTTATACAAGCCTTCCAACATTGTGAATCTTCTGCATTTCCATTTCCCGTTTTCCATTTTCCATGATTGAGAAGTAATAAATGGTTAACACAAACAATGATACAAGCCTAGTTGAAGTGAGAAAAAAAGGGGTAAATTACACTCACCACTCATATGATTTAATGAAATTACAAGCACCAACAATTACAATGGTTGTTTTGAGCCTTATTAGTTGTTGTTCTTAGGTGCACCATGACTACTAGCCATCGTTCATAACCCCATAGACCAAGCTATCGATTTGTGTTTTGAATGAAATCCCCAATTCATTTTATGCAATTGTACTGTCCTTTTTAATTTTTATCCTTACGTTGGTGTTTGTTTTCACTGGTTATTTAGCTTGGTCGTGGATGCCAGTGGTGGGAGAGGAGGAAGAGATTTTTGTTGGGTTTAGGGGTTTAGGAACAAGTGCTCACCATATCCACTAGTGTCTGCAAGCAACAAGGTATATTGGCACATATTCAAGAGTTAACTTTGCACAATCATTTAAAGCATTATAATTTGTATATAAATAAAACTGGTAGTATGAAAAACTTTACACAATCATTTAGTTAGGTTGATGTATTTAGATGAATTCTTAAGTAATATGTTTAAAAATTAGTTAATCTTTTTTCTTATGTAATAATATAATTGGATCAAGCTCTAATTGCATTATGCACCAGAAAAGTAAGGGGAGACCGAATATATAATTTTGGTATTAATAATGAAGATATGAACTAACACTCAAAATCAAATCCAAAAATAAAATAATATGCATGTATTGTCAGTTTTGAGACCAATGTACATGCGACTGATACATAGCCTTTTCTTTTTCGTCATTATATATAATATATTTATATATCTATAAAATTGCAGCCTTTCATCATAATTCATAAGCATGTCTTCAATTTTTCATGATCAACGAAATTCCCATGCATCAACACTACCGCCTCAAGCTCTCAACAATGTAGTCCGCATAAAGGGTCCTTCACAATAAACCAAAAAAATAATTATAAGTTTGTAAATAGTAAAACTAAATTCTCAGGATATTTGAGAAAAACACTACTAAAAAAATACATGAACCTGTATTGTTTGTATTCTCTAACGTTTTATATTTTTAAGATTTTACAAAAGAAAAAAAATTTGAAATGAATGAAATCAGAAACATTTTCCTAAACCCAGCAGACCACAAAATTTTCTTAACAAGGATGACCAGGTTTTCAAACTCTCGAGTTGACTAGTACTGGTTTGTTTAGTTTACATAGTCGAATAAACACATAAGAGTTTGTGGGTCAATTTTTTTGGTTCCAATTTATGTTAACTCAAGAATAAACTGAGGAGAAACAATAGTTTAATGTGCATGAACCACATATATGTTGGCTTACATGGAGTGCTTGATTGCTTCATAAGCAGTTGTGGCAGGAAGAAAGTCGTTCACCGCAACTTCCTTGTTCTCATTCTTCTTGTCTATTTCTTTTGTGAAGGAAAAACATTATGCCAATAGAAAAAGAAAAAGAAGAATAATGTAATTGAGTGTTTAAGCAGATCCTAATAATAAGGAAGTTCTGACCAAACAATAGTACAATACTATAATAGCATTAGAAAATTTTGAAGGATACAGTCTTCGAAAAAGCGACGGATTTCAGCCAAACGATGTGGTGGAAGCTCCTTGATGTCATTGTAATGGCGATATTCGGGATCATCAGCACACACGGCGATGATCTTGTCATCTTTCTCTCCCTGAAAATTGTCAGAGTTAGTGTATGATCAATAATAAGAAAAGATGTGTTCTTGTCATATGGTATTAGGAGCTGTGTATTTAATATTTATACCTGATCAATCATAGGCATGAGTCCAATAGCTTTGGCCCTAAGGAAGCAACCAGGAAGAACTGGCTCCTGTTGAAGTATGAATCAAGTTTAGCATCTCAAAAAGCATCAAAACCATAAATCATGACACAAACTAAAAAGCATGCAATGTATGATGGCTTACAAAAATCTGTAATACCAAAAAAACGAGGGAAAAAAAAAGAACTAGAAGACTATTTGTTGATAATAAATTTTGAATTGACCTATCATGGCTTAGTAATAATAAAGATATGGCCGGCACAATGTCTGAATCGTTTTTAAATATATAATGATTACTCTGCATAAGAAGTTAGAATAATGAAAAAACTATAAAACCTATATTGAAAAGCTTGCTTAAAATGTTTCCTGTGTACTGGAACCACCAATTTATTGCATTTGATATGAAACATTAATAAGTACTTTATATTGTTGACAATCACAATAAAATTCTATTTCCTAATTAATAAAAATTTAGAAAATTTTCCTGTTCTTGTGCAAAAAAAATTGACAGGGTACCATCCAGAACAAGGACAAAATTTCTAAGAATGCCAAATAAATGCAATTCTTACTACAATTTTCAACCAGATCCTGATTTCACAAAAATCCTGCGTTCACATGTGCTTAGATCCCAAGAAATCATCACATATGGAACTATTTGAAAGAAGTTGACACATGACAGTATGAGAAAAATGAAATTACCTGCATAATAACCAAGACATCCATGGGGTCACTGTCCTCACAAATGGTACGAGGGATAAACCCATAGTTGTGAGGATATACAACTGATGAGTAAAGCACGCGATCAACCTGCGCATGGATGCATGTTCAGGAATATCATACAAAAACAAGATTAATGTGCTAAACAGAACAACCAAGCAATGATTGATCACCTTGATAAGCCCAGTTTTCTTGTCGAGTTCATATTTCACCTTACTTCCTTTTCCAATTTCAACCACCTGAAACGTTCATTGCAACCAAAATGTCAAAATCTCTTTATGCCATAAAAATCTTTTTTAATATCCTTTTCAGAGAAAATTTTTCAGCTCACATGATATGCAAACTTGTAACTATTCTATACTTATAATGTGTGGCATCAATTTAAATAAATAAAAAATCCTGTATTTTTTATACTTTCTAATTGTGTGAATGGAAAATATCTGTTTCTATCTCTTCATTTTTCTAGTTCTGTCTGAGTCTCCCAGAAACAGGTAGACAGTCATGCATGAATCACATTTCATGCCATCAATTAACTACTGTTTATGATGCTGCAAAATTTAAGTTCGGCATAAGCATACTTACACAATTGAAGATCTTTGGAGCTTCAGGTCCTGCGTTGTTATGAAAATTACTATTAGAATTCCAATTTCCAAACAAAGTAAGAGAACACAAGAAGCACGTTTTAATCAAAATCATTATCAGTTACATTTCATCCTTTCTTTAAAAAGTAAAAAAGAAGAAGAAATTAGTGGTGACCTATTTCAAGATCATGCCAAGGGTGTGCAGCAACGGATCTCCTTGTCATGGATGAAATAATCCTCTCATTAAGTGGTGGAGGTTTTGAATGCTGAGTTATGGCAACCTTGCTTGGGGTCTCAATTGGTGGAGTCATATCTGCAAAATTCGCAAAATTTAAATATTAAAATACTAATAAATTACAGTATTACACATTTAATAAATTATTTTCTTACGATAAATAAATAATAAATAATACTTATAATAGCATAAAATTACACTTTTCTATGACATATAAATGAAAGTGAAAAAAAAAAAAAGTCAGTTAACATATTAACGCCATTTGATGCGTAAGCTATATTTCCGATTCAGAAGCCGTTTTTTGACCAGAGCCGATATAACATGAAAAATCACCAAACGGAAAACGGAAAGCATAAAACGGTAAAATTGAAAGAAACTGCTGCTGGAATCGCAAAATGGCATCAGATCTGAGACAACTGAATGCGCACACACCAATTCTTGTTTTACAGAAAAATGCCAAAGCAGAGTTTTCTTTCTGGCGTTACGGAAAACGGAGTTTTAAGAGGGAATCAAACAAAAGAAAACACCGCTAGAGATTTGAAGTAAATACCTAAGAAAATGAAGGAAGCAAGAAGAAATAGAAGGCTGTGTGGAGTTATGTGGCTTTTGAGATTTTTGCACAGAAAGAAAGAAAGAAAGAAAGGAGTAACGAAAATGAGAAAGAGAACTGACCGAATGAATGAATAAGCACGGATCTCGAGGAAGAGGGTTACGATTATGGAGTTGAATGCTGAAATGAAATGCTTTGCTTGTTGTGTGAGGAAAGATGTTAAAGAAAGAGCTTTATATATTTATATGCAGAAAGAAGAGAAGAGAGTTATGTATTTATAATAAGGCGTGTGTGTCTCTGTTTGTGTGTCTTCGTTCCCGCTCTGGTTTGATTAGCAATTTGGCTTGTTTCCTCTGTGTCATTTTTATTTAAGCCACACGCCTCCTCATCTTCTTTAACTATTGAAATATAAAATAATAAATAGAAGAATATAAGACGGAATGGAAGCATATAAGAATAATGCTTCCATTCTATCATACAAAAGATGGGTATGTTCCACTTGTTAAGCAATCTCAAATTGTCTTTCGATTGAAACGTGATTGAAAAGAATATAATTTTCATCCACGGGAAAAGAGTTTTTATATAGACAATTTAAATTGGTATATTAATAAAAAAAATAACTAATTTTTCAATAAATTCTAGTCTTGAATAATATATGCTATATATATATTTAGTTATAAGAATAATTTCTATTGAAATTATAGTAACTTATTAGACTTAACCTTAAATAAAATGCTACAAGTCTTGGTCTAAATCTCATTATTTTTAATGTAACCAAAAGATAAAAGGAATAAAGCTCACATGTATTTTGTATATTTTGTATAGTCCCAAAAGTGATGCATTGCATAAACGTGGGAAGAAATAGGAATTGAAAAAGTTAAAAGAAATTCTACTCTTAGTTCATACTTGAAGTTTGCCAGGAAGACAACACAAAGATTGTATTTTTATATAAGCATGTATAATTTTTTTTTTAGGGTGACTAACAAGCATTTATAGTAAAATGCTTGATCATTGAAATAACAAAATAAAATAAAATAAAAATCACACTTTTAAGGAGGATTTTACAGATTATCATTAATTTCCATGAAAATAACCATTAGTTACTAGTGCCTTTACGATTAAAACATAGGCGGATTTTAATTGGTTCTATTTCTTTTCTTACCAATATATATTATATAGTTTAAATTAATAATGCATTTATTTAACACGTTAATGCAATATAATTTAATTTCAGCTACTTGATATTTTTTGTGAGACCCTAAGTATCTTATTATTATAGATAATTAATAAGTATTGCTTTAACTTCATGTGTTATGAATATATAAGACAGTTTAATTAGTAAAATTGGAAAGTGAAAAGCTTACGTAATTAGAGAGATTAAGATTAAGATCGTTAATTGTGCAGAGTCAGCGAAGAATCAGCATCCAGTTTTGTGTGTTATCCGCATATTCGGGAGACGGGAAATATATATTGTGTCTGAAGTCTGAAGCGGTGCTTAACTTTAACGCGTCCTGTGAACTGGATTGATTCTGTCTCCAAAAAGGGAGTTGGGACCCACCGTTGACGGATATGCCATTCCTAACGGTCGTGTGGTGCAACATGAACCTTCTACCTACGTTATTAATTTTTTATTTCTCATTTCACACTAAAAAAGTAAAAAACAACCTGATAAAAAAAAGAGAAAGGAAATAAGATACGGTTCGTCATATAATTTTTATATAGAAGAAGGAAAAAAACGGTACTCATAATCCAACACTCTCATATGCCATTTCTTCGTCTTCACATGATAAGAAGTCTCGGATTCAAATCTCACTTAAAACAAAATAAACGCTATCACATTAATAAAAAAATTATTTATTATTAGTTAACTATCCATTTAATTTAGTTTTTAATTGATAATATAAAGAGAATTCGTGTGGGTAACAGTGTTCATGGTTTATATTGATTTATGGTTATGTTGATTAGTATCTAAGAAAAAATAAAATCAAACTGGTTAAATTTTAATTAGTTTAAAATTAACTTTTTCAAATTTTCTTTTGAGTAAATTTTAACCAATTTGAATCTACTCGAATTAGATTGGTTCGAGTAATTGGTACTCAATTGAATATATAATTTAAAAAAAAATTAAAAAATAGAAAAAAGATTGTTTTTAAATAATATGTAATAGAAAAAAATGAAGAGTAACACATTATCAAATTTAGTTTAATAAATATTAAAATTTGGGTAGGGAATAAAATTATACCCCCTTATTTTGTTATTGAGTTAATTTATATGTATCATTGTACATACATGTACACACCATTTAACAATACAGAAAATTATAATTAGCACAAAAAAATTTCTATTTCTATGCTAATGTTTACATTTTTTCGTGTTGCTAAATGGTGTGTACATGTATGTACAATGATAAATCTAATATTACCGTTTATTTTAATTGTCCAATTTCATTTTAACATGTTAATTAAAATAATTACTGAATTATATTAAAAATTTTAAAAAATATTAAAATTACCATAATATTCTTATTATTAATACACTAAACTTTTTTATTTTTCCATATATAACTATTAAAATAAATTTGATTGGTTAAAATGAAAGTGCATTGGATATTATTTAATTAATTATTAAATTGGCAAATCGTATAATAGAAAAATTTTAATTAAATACAAATTGAAAATATAAAATGGACAAATAATTTAAAACAAAAAAGGAGATAAAATTGGGCAATTAAAATAAAAATTTAATTTTCATACATCGTGAGTATAAAAGAGTTTTACACATATATCTAATTAAGTAATTAATTTTTATACACCACATTATTAAAAGTAATTTATTTTTAAACCAGTCATATAAATATATTAGTTTAATTAAGTGACTCTGTAATTAATGTAAACATACTCTGGTAATCAAGTTGCTTTGTATTCCGGGACTCCAAATTCAATATCCGAAAAAATTAAGATTGAGTTTGAAGGGATTTTTTTGAAGAGTAGAGACGTGTGAATAGTGAAGAACATTTTTATTATATTTGAAAAAAATATATGCATTGCATATAATATTTTTTTTTATTCAAAGAAGTAATTTTTACTTTTCATTAATACTTTACTCTTTACATAACATTACCCGGTTATCAGGTCTGATAATATTGGTGCCTAATAATTTAGATGACTAATTTTAATATTTTGAATCATCAATTTTTATCATTTTTATGATTAATTTTAACATATTTAGATGATCAATTATTATTATTTTGCATGTTTAGTATTATTTTTCTGGATTAATGACCAACCCAATATTTACTAGTTAATGTTGATCAAAATCTTTTTGACTACTTAGCACAATTGACATTTTTTATAATTATGTTTGTTACATATAAACTTATCTTGTGAGAAAATAAGATATCTGCAGATTTTTTTTGTAATTTTGTTAATTCTCTATTAAAAATGCAAACCAAATATGTTCATTACTATTTAATTTGTTATACCAATGAGATAAATAATAAATAAAAAGATCGAATAACATCAAATTATATTATAATTCTAAATTATTATTTTTACAAGAAGTATTGTTCTTTGTCTTCATGTTCAAATTGAATGGTAGATATAAGGCACTTAAAATCCTCGTGGGCCGGCCAAGCTTCCTTGGCTAGTTGGCTTATATCCTAGGCTACGCGTTAGACAAGTGGAAAAATTTTATGTTTGAAATACCAACTCGGCCTTCCATCTTGTCTCAAGCTAGTCGAATCGCACGATTCTGAATCGTGAATCGTGCGATTCGATATGAGTCAGAGGGCCGGTGATTCAAATCGGTGACTTAAATCGAATAAGTGTTGGAATTGCGCGATTCACAACTTGAATCGCTCGATTCGCTTCGGAATCGCAACTTAGTGAGTAAGTTACGATTCAAAGAAGAAGAAGAAGAAGTGGAAGGAGGCAAGCCGACATAGACCACAGCTGCGGAAGACGACTTTTGGCATCAGCAGTGGCATTGCATGATTAAGAGAGTGCAGAAGAAGCTCTTGCTAATTGTTTTGGGGAGGGATTAGGTGCTAGAATTATTCCCTATTTTTCTCAGTGTCAGTATGCAGAATGAGAAACAACCGAGATCACAGATACAAAACGTGAAAATAGTTCTGCTCAGCCGGCAAAATAAACAGGGAATCCATGACCAATACAGCTCAATGAAGGACAATGATTGGATTGAAGGTTCAATTGAGATAGCCTCATAGCGCCGAAGCAACGCATGAAGATGGAAGTAGCAAAAGTCATCTTATTCTTTTGGGGATGGGTTTTGGGTGATAAATTGTGGGTAGGGTTCTTTTTATGTTAATGGGCTCAAGTCCATGTCCCAAAAATAATTATTAGAAACTTTAAAAGAAAAATAATGTTAAATTATTAATAAAACATTCCATTATATAAAAAAAATATAATTTTTTATTATTTGGTCAGTTATTTTTTCTATTATATTTAATAATTTTGTAAATTTTTAAGTCCAAAATGCTATTTTTTCAATGGTATTTTGTTATATTATAATATTAAATTATATTTTATGAATCTTACGATTTTATACGATTTACGATTCACAATTTAATCTCGCGATACGATTTTTGAATTACGATTCAACTATCTTATCTTTTCTTAGTTTGACAATTGTTCACTAATTATTTTTATAACTTTAACAAGGTTGAAATTAAATAATAACTTTAATTATTCCTTTTAATTTTTTTCAGGGGGCGATATTGATAATTTTAATTTATGGAGCCAATTTTATGCGGGACACTATGACGTGCTCCAACATACATGGGAATTGATTAGGATAATTAAGGGTTGGAGAAATTCGAATCAATTAAATCTTAATTAATTCAATTTTATATATTTTTTTACTCGAACTAATTCAACTCGAGTGTTGGACTGATTCGGATAACCAAATACTTAATGAAACAAGAAAATTATGAAAAATTTTAAAAATTAAAAAAAAATTATATGATTTCACATTTATATATATATTTTAAAAGTTTTATATTTGAAATAATCGAATATTCGGATTGATTTGTGTTTCGCTCTGTAAGACTAATACTCGAATCAATATTAGGTTGGATCTGATTATCCGTCGGTTTGAATCGGATCCATACGAGTAATCGGATACCTCATGACCCAAGCTGACCCCAAAAGGATAACAACATGGTGGCTGATTTGTAAACTATGTTGCAAACTTGCAATGCTAAAAATGAATTTTCAGACATAATTCTTAGAGGCATTTCTATTTTGTTTCACAGCGTTAACGTTTTTATCTACTTTGAAATAAAATCTTAGTAGAAGTTAAAATAAAAAATTTAGAATATTATTATTAAGACCAAAATGATCAAGTATATTATAACATAAATGCATTTCTTTTTGATTAGATAAATATAATTAAACAACTCATCAAACAATTAAAAGTTGGGAATGAGACAGTCCATGAACATGAAAAAGAAAAAAAAGGTACAATGTTACAATTTACCAATATCTACTGCTAAAATATAATTTATTATAGATATATTTATTGATAATTTTTTTTTAAAATTTTTATTGATAGATTTTGTGTTACCGTCGTCAATAAAAGTCTCGTCGATAATTTTTATGGACAAAATATAAATTTATCAGTAAATTTTGCATAAATTTAATTCAATTATATTTCTATCGACAGAAAATTTATCAAAAATTCTGTCCGTATTTTCAATAGACTATTTCTGTCTCTAAAATTTATTGGTAATTTAGAGTTTTCTAGAAGTGATAAAATGTAGCAAATTTATAACTAGTAGTTACATTGTTGGAAACATCTCTAAAGTCTTTGGTTTTTTGTTTTTTAATGTTAGAAATCACTTGACACAACATGAAACTTTCCACAGAGGATGCGGTCTCCACCACCTTGTAAAGTTTGATCCACACTGGAAGTGGCGTAGAAGCAACAAACCATATATAGCTATTCTGCTGTGGTACCGAATCTTCCATTGTAAATAAGGACGTATTTATTTCCCAAAAAAAAGGACGTATTTATAAATAAGATTAAAAAAAGAAAAAAAATAATATTCTCTCTCTTTTAAAAAAATATAAACTTATTAATTACATATTTTGCTAAAAATGATTATTATTTACCTAGACTTTATTTTTATGAATACAGAGGCTAGCATCTCACTGTCTCCAACTTGCTATACTGTTTGTGTCTACGTTTAATTTGTTTCCAACCAACTGCCACTCTGTTTCTATTTTCATCTAATCAGCACCACTTCATTTCTGATTCAGCAAAGCAAATAAAGCTTTATTCGTAAGTTATTTGTAAAATTGTTCATAAAATAATGTACACATATAACAATAACAATAATCACAGATCCTTATTATTATGTGAAAATCGGTTTATATGAATTAATAAGATATATATATAATCTAAAAGTTAGCATAAAAAATATCTGTATCAATAAAATTTATTAAATTGTGTTTATAGTTTTTAAGTCAAATCACATATAGATATAAACTTAAAATTAGTATTTTTTTTCTTTCTTTCATACTTAATAAGTTATATACTTTTTAGTGATACGGTATGTACATTTTTTTTTTATAACTATAAGTCTTACCACGTTGGTCATATCTCCACAAGAATTATTTTTATTAATGTGACTCGTCCGTCACCCAATTCTTATTATTCAATTTAGTTGAATTTTAATTTGTTTAAAAAATGGTACGTTTCGCATATCTTTTTTGTTCTATATTAAGGACTATAAACCATTATTAGTTGTCGGTCTTAGAAATTGAATCATTATTGTACGTGTCAACTACTCATATTATGGTACAATTATCTAGTTTAACAATGTTTTTTAAAGTAGATCAATAATATTATGTCTTATTAATATATCGAAATTGTTCTCCTATCAACGTATATTAAGCTTACCTAAATGTGATAACCGTGAGACGTGAGACCTAACATAACATTAAGAGTGGCAGTCAATTAAGAAAAGAGGTGAAGGACAAAACAGATTCAATTTCTTATTAGAATTCAATAATGATTTTAGATCAAGTTATATGTCATGTATTCAATTTATTTTTAAACCTGTTGAAGATTCTAACAGAGAGAAGGCTGCACTAGTTATCAAATTTTTATTTCTAGTTCAATTGATAAGTAATGAGAATTAAGTCTCAACCTTTGTTATGATCAATTTAAATTCTCTCAAACCTAATTAATCAAAGCACATAGAAGAAGAATACCTCTCAGTGATTCAACTCCTTAATGAAGAACAGAGAAGCTTAATCCTTGAATTATAATCAATAATTTGAAATTGAAGAAAACCGAAAACTTGAATCAATAAGCTATGCCGGGATGAACAGAGCTCCTCATCATCAACAATGGAGTTTAGCTAGACATAATTCTGTAATTTGCAAACTCAAATCTACGTAGGGCTAAGGTTACAAACCCTAATGGTTTTAGAGCCCTTTATATAACTAATTATCTTATCTAAAATCAAAATTAAAATCAAATCAAATCAAACCAACTAATCTAATTTCTATCTTATCTCTAGAGAATCTCACTAATCAAATTACAAATTAATCTTTTGATTTAAGCTCCTAAATTAACCAATTACATCTCCTAATTTCCCTTAAATTATCCACTAATTTAAAACATTTTTGATGCACCTCTAGTAGCTTCCAACATTTGGGGCGTGTAAAACATCTACGCCCAAGTCTTCAAAGAACCACACTTGGGCGTTTTAAACATCTCCTGGGCTTAAAAATGCCCACAGGGTGTTTAAAACATCTCCCTGGCGTTAAAAACGCCCCACTCTTGTCTTGAATTTCCCATTTTTCTTCAAGTGTTGGGCGTGTAAAATATCTCATAGATGTTTTACACGCCCCACTTTGGGTGCCCTCCTGGGAGTGATTAAAATTCCATCAAAAAATTCATAAAATTCATCAATTAATCCTTGATTTCTTCTAAGTGTTTTGGCTTGTCTTTGATCAATTCTTCTTCAATTATTTTTCTTCTAAATCTCTGTTAATCTTCTTCAATTCTTGCAATTATCATTGAATTCAAATACTCAAAGCTATGATGATAAAAAATGATGAATTTGATTGAGTATTAAACTAATTGTTACTTAATTTACAAAAAATGATTCATTAAAATCACTAATGATGCTCATGCATCAAAAATCATGCTCCCAATTTGTTTGTGTGAACTTGAAAACTTTCTACGTACATGTACAATTATGCAATCATCATAAAGTAATATAAAAGTACTTTAAGTTATAAATTCAGCGACCTATAAGGACAATATAAAACCATTTTAATTTGTCGGTAATTAGATTTTACTAGTATTTTTATCCGTAACACTATTACAAAATTATAAATATTTTTAAAATAAATTATATGTCACACAACAAGATTTACTCGGAATTCCGTCGGATCATTGACGAAAACGACAAAGATGAAAATTGATGATAAAGTTTTTGTCGGATTACATAAACCGACACAAATTCTGACGCAAATATTTGGCGTGAAGTTTTTCGTCGGATTGGATGACGGAAAATGAAGACAATGAAACACATCGTTTTGTTTAATGAGCAGTTGGTTTCCATCGGATTATCCGACACAAAGCCGTCTAAAAATTGAAAACACACGAAGCCTCCTTCATTTCGTTCGTCAGCAGCCACAGCCACAGCCACTCCAATACCCTATTCCTTCATCTCCTCACCACTGCCAGCCTCACCCCCACCCCCACCCCCATGTCGCCGCCGCTACACTTTGTCGTCGCTGTCGCAGTTGGAAGGAAGAAAGGCCCCACGTTCCGTACCTGTCGTCGTTGAGCCATGGAAACCTCGCCTCCACGGGTACCCCCACCACGGTGAAGTAGAAGGGCGCCTTACAGTGTCGCCACCGTCGATCATGGACCGGTCCTCACCTTCTGCGTCACCGTGCTCAAACCTAGGTAAATGTTTTTTTTTTGGTTTTCTTCTTGCTCCAAGGTACCTTGCCCTAACCCCATTTCCCCCCTCCTCCATCAGGTTCGTCAACACCGCCGCCTTACTACTCATGCCGCCGCCGTGCCACTGCCATTCAGGAAGGACGTAATCTAGAATACATGATTTGATTTCTAATTTAATTTTTTTTGCCCTAACCCCCTTTCTTTTATACAAGGCTGATTTTGTATAAATGATTGAATTTGGTGAATATTTTATTGATAGGGATAAGTATATTTTTAGTCATAAAGGTTTAGTGGTAAAATCACTTTGATCACAATCATTTTTTCGGTGTCAAGTTGGTCACAAACGTTGCAATTTTTTTTAAAATGAACCGATTTACGATTTTGCCCATGTATTTGTTAAAAATATGTTATGATTAAATAAGAAACCTTAGCCTACATCGGTTCTTGTTCTCCTCTGTCCTTTCTCTCCCCATCGTCTTCTCAACATCACAGACAGTGGTGGCAATTGCATATCCTCTCTCCCTCTTTCATGTATCTCTCTCTGAAGCTCTCTCCATGCTTCGTCTCCGCTTCTCACACACTCTGTCATTGAGCTCTCTTTCTCTCTCAAGCGGTGGCGGTGGCAATGGGGATTCTCCTCACTACCGTCGCCTTCACCTTCCCCTTCTATTTCGTCAATTCTTCTCTATCTTAATCTCTCTCTCCTTCTTTGTTATGCTTCTCTCTCTACCTTCATTTCTCTCTTCTCAACGGCGACGACGGCAACTCCCTCCTTGGCCGACGCCGCCGTTCTCTCCTCCTACTTCCTCTCTTCTTCAGTCTTTGCTTCCTCCCTCTACATATCTCGACTCTCAAGTCTTCGTTCTCTTAGTCAGTAATGTGTGTTCCTTACTTCGATAGGGTGAAATTAGGGAATTAGGTATCCTCCTTCAATTTTCTTACTTCGTTATATAATAGTTTGCCCCTTTTATTTATTTATCTTTTAAAAAGTTGAGATCTTCTCATGAGATTTTCATAATTGATCTGATTCTAATTTTCAAACCGTTGATATGTTGCATATATATATATATGGACTTTTAATTGCTTTTGGTATGCTTCTGTTGAAATTGTTATGCTTTTCGCTTTTTTTTCTTCTTGTAGATAAGAATCTGGATACATTATTGTTCGAGTTAGCATAGTCTCATAAAAGTTGTGAAGGAAATGGAGTTGGTGACAAAGCCATTGATGTTCTTGGTTTTTATTTCCATAATTATAATTATTTTTGCTACTCAACTTTGCAATGGTTTCTATCTGCAAGCTACTTAATGGCATAAAAAAGAGTGCTCAGAATCTTGAAGAGCTCTTTATGGGGGATCAGATTGATAACTAACTCTAAGAGGGCTGTGATTTTAATTTGATAATTTATGTTTATATTATCAAAGAGGATATGCTATATTATGTTTTTTTTTGTTGTATTTAAATTTGTTGAATAATACTGAAATATGTTGTTATCAAAGATGATATGTTGTGATCTTTATCAAATATATTTTTTTTTTCAATTTCTACACATTAAGTTGTATCACATGTTTGAGCTTTGAAAGGGTTTTGAAATGAGGAAGAAGAAGTTGGTGTGGTGAACTGGTGAGTTATGTACATAAAAGAAGAGAGGGGCAAAAATGTCAATACGGATCACTTTGATACAAATTACAACGTTCGTGATGAATTTGACAACAAAAAAAAGATTGTGGCCAAAATGATATTACCCCAGACATTTGTGACTGAAACATACTTATCCCTTATTGATATTTTTCACAGGATTTTGTTAGTATTAATTTTATTTATAAAAATTGTGTAAGTATTATTTGTTAGTAATAATTTAATTTGATAAATGTGTTCTTGTAAAATTGATTAGTTTGAATAGGCTTAATTAGTATAAATTTTAGTTAATAATTTGATATTTGTGTAACACTAAATGTGTTGTTACTTGATTTATTTGCAAGGTTATTTTTTGAAATCCTTTGCTTAGTTTGCTTGAGCTTGAGAGGATCAGCTTGATACACCATCTGGCGAGTTGTTTGCGCACCACTAAGGTTGGTTTTCTTTGTCTCACTGTTAGGGTTATTATTAAAAATTTTAATGTGGACTTAATTTTCATAGGATAAAGTTTTAGGATGGAGCTGAGAGAAGGTGGTTTAGTGGTGCCTTCTCGAAAGTCCTTGTTTGCTGAAAAAGTGCGGAGTAATAAGGGGTTGTGCACTAAAACGGCTAGGACTACTTGCTTTCTTGATTAATATAATTTATTATTACTTTATTTATTCAAGTTACTATGTTGTTCAATGTTGATTTTAAAAATTGCTAGAGGCCTCAAAGTTAAGGGGAAACTCCGCAAATTTTTTTAAAAATTATTGTTGAATGTGCTGTTAATTTGTTGTTGTCAGGCTTTTCTGTGACATCATGATTCCGAGTCACTGTAGGTGGATAGTTTTTCAGCGGGTTGACAACTTTGTGGCGCATGCTTTCAGTATGGAGGAATATAGGGTTGACGGTGTGTCTAGGTGCCCGTGTTCTAAGTATTTTTTGCAACATTTACGTCGGATTTTGCATTAGATTCCATATGTTTCTTGCAACTTTTGCGTTGGAAATTCCGTCGGATAAATCAGACGCAAATATTGGCGCCATGAATCTTAAAGCGCGCGATAAGTTTTCATTGGAAAAATCTAACGGAAATCGTCTCGTCAAATTTTATTTCCCTAAACCCATTTTCGTCAGAATCATCTGATAGAAACTTTTTGTTGGATGGAAAATCCGATGAAAATATATTTCCGTTGCGACCGCTTCTGTAGGTTCAGTTTTCTACATAAAATCCGACGGAATTTTGAGAAAATTTTGTAGTGTCAATACTTAATTTTATTATGAAATAAAAAAGTTAATTTAGTAATAAATATTAAAGAATTTATTAAATTATATATATATATATATATATATATATAGGTGTAGACTCTGGTGACCATAGAGTTGCATGGCTAAGGTGACCAATCTAATATAATGACGCCATGTGACAACATGAATGGCTAGGATTGAAAGCTAGAATGTTACTTGCACTCTTTTGATTGGATAGGCCACCATTGGTTACATGTAACCACTTCAGCAGAGAGTATCCCATATATATATATATATATTGTGTGTTATGAAGGGAAGTCCTGAATTATTGAACAAGGAAAGCCAAAAACTTCTATGGACTAATCTAACAGTTGCCCAAGTTAAGTTGACTGACATCTAAGGACCGACAATAGCAGTTAGCCTACATAATTCAAACTCGTATAGTAGTTAGCTAGGGTTAGTTGACCAACATTGTTTGGTTGTTGAACGAGGTCATTACACTAAGACTAGTTAGCTGTTGGTTGAGGTAGGCTAATGGGTGGTTGATTGGGGTCATTCGACAAATAGTTTGTTGGAAGTCAATTGTGGTAGACCAGTAAATAATTAATCAGGGTAGTTCAACGATTAGCTGGACAAGGTATATTGATAGTAGGTCAGTTAGGGGTAGATTGATAGTCGGGTGGTCCAATCAGGTCGGTCGTTGGTCAACATGTTGGAATAAATAGACATGTGATCAGTTAATAAGGGTTATGAGCGAGTAGTTGACCGCTCATTGGCTAATTAAGTTAATTAGGGAGAACCAACTAGTGATTTGGTCGTCAGAATCGGTTAGCAGTCCCTAGGTTGATAGGTCAAGTTTGGTCGGTGGCCAAGGTGGATAGGTGGTCTCTTAGCAAGAACACACTATATATTGAGTCCTGACCCATTGTGATAGTCCGTGATCTAGTACTCTGGTTAACTAACAAAGTCTTGACCCTCGACAATAATACATGAGAGGGAAAATACTCTAAATACTAAGTATTGTAATGCGTGACATAACAAGTGATGCCTCTTTCCTTGCAGTATTCCATGTCCTTCAACTTCCAAGTTGCAAAAGACCTGACTCACATTCTTGTGGTAGAGTCGCCTCGGTGATGACCTCCTACGTGGGGAAATAAATAAGGGGTGAGAACCTAAGATTCTTAGTATGGTATGTGTTATGAGAGACTCTTCGAAGGGAAACATCCTAGGTATCAGTCTAAGTTATGGTAACTTTCTACGAATTATAACTTTATTCTAAGTCTATTGTATCGTTACTGTATTACTACTCCGACAATTACAGCCTTCAATCAGAAAAGCAAGCACAACAGACAACTACAAGTAGTTCACAAAACTAGGGGTGTGCGTGCTGCAGTTATTGACTAAACTGAACTGAAACTGAACCAAACTGTTTTAAATGGTTTGGAAATTGAACCAAACTATTCTTTCATGTATTTGTTACTAGTAACATACAAACTCCCAGAAATGCGCAATGTAGCATCATAAAATATCTTTAGGAATGAGAGAATTGATTCCATATAAGCCCAATCATTATCCGTCGGCAAACCATGAGATTTGTTCAATTCATTTTTATACTTATGATCTAGTAACTCTAGGAACTCAAATGCCGCTCGAAACTTCAATGCTACCTCCAACATTAAATATGTTGAATTCCACTGAGTTTCAACATCCAAGCAAACTGAGCCTTTATAGTTGATGTTTTCCCACTCAATATACGCTTTGAAGCTTTCACCTCTGATAATGGATGACTTGACATATTTCACAGCATTGAGAATTCTCATAACCGAGTCACCAATCTCTTTCAACCCATCCTTCACTATCAAATTCAATATAGGTGCATAATAGTGCATGTGAAGGTAATCCCCCTTTAAAATTAGAGTATTCCATGCACTTAATCTCTTTTTCAAGTATAGAATTGAACCATCATTTGAAGTTGCGTTATCAACTGTGACATAGTAAAAACTTGATGCAATTTCCAACAATCTAAACAATCTTCAATAGCTTTATCGAGAACCTCTCCTGAATGGCCTTCAACTGGACAAAAGTTCAATATCCTCTTCTGTAGCTTCCAATCATTGTCAATAAAGTGTGCCGTTAAACACATATAGTCAAATTTTGAGTCGACGTCCAAGTGTCAATTGTAATGCACACTTTTTGACAATGATGAGAAAGATATTTTTGTAACTTCACTTTCTCTGTATCATAAAGAGAAAGTATATCAGGAGCCAATTTAAAACACGAAGGGATTTTAAACTTGGGTTACATTTCTTTCTACAAATCTAAAAGGTAACTCTTTAGTAGCAAACATCTCGGTGAGGATACTACGAGTTACTGCTGGGTTAGACTTGGTAACACTCGGTAAGGATATAAGACCACTTGGTCCCCCTTCGATCCTTTGTCTCTTTCTTTGTTCATTGTCCAAGTCAAAGCATCGCTTCCAATGTTGCCTCATAGCACTTGTTCAACCTGCATATTTTATTTAACCATCGCAATTTTTGCATCTCACATACTTCTCTGTACCATCGATTGGAGTGAAATGCTCCCATATATGAGATCGATTCTTATGCCTAAAAGATCCACCGGGTTGAGGAGGTAATGAGGGATTAGCAGGAGGAGCGGTGGGATTTGAATGTTCTTCTACCTTTGACATTTTCAATACAAGCAACAAACCTAAAATGGAAATGAGCAAATCCTAAAGCAAAAAAAAAAAAAAAAAATTCAAACCACAAATATGTTATGTAAACTAGAACAACATGCATTTTAAGCTACTATCTATCTATCTATCTTGATATCGGATAAAATAAACCACAAAAAATGTAGACAGCAAGCGTCTTCTTGTTAATCATGGAATAAATGAACAAGATCACAAAATACGATGTTAGTTAATGTAACAATCAAATACTAGCGGATACTCTTACTTGCAAGAATATAATCATATACAAATTGTAGTTGGAAAACCCATAGGAATCCAATAGAATATGGATCACACAGATCAAGTAAAATAATCGGCTAATTTACACAAATGCCACCTTTTATAAAACTAATTCCCTAAATGCCACTATTTTAAAACAATTGACCCAGCTGCCATCCTTTGCCACGGTGGCAACTGACTATTTTTTTTTTCCAATACTGACTCAGAGGCGCTAACCAGCTTGGCACCCCTTTGGAAGAAGCGCTGAACCGGGTAGCGCTAGCTTCGCAGAAAACGCGGAAGTGGAAGGCGCCTTTATGTAGGAAGCGTGAATGAGAAAGGCGCCTCTCATAAGAAAGTCGCATAACACAATAGCGCTCCCAGGTGACGTGGGTTCACAAAATTTTGCTGAATTTTGTTGTTTGCAACTTTTTTCCTATGTGTTTCATTTCATAAAGTTGAGTACGTGCTTCCTGCATAAATTAGCCACTTTAAAGTACATGGAATACATAAAAATTAAACATAAAATTTTTATTTATAATAGTCTATAATAGCTACTCATGTTATCATTAAAAAATTATATAAATTTTGTCTAGTACGATCAAGTTATTAAAAAAGATTTTTCATTTTTAGTATGTTTGTTTGAGAAATTTTTTTACAATAACGTAAAAATATTAGAATATTAAAAAATAATTTTTTTACTTAAAAATATTTATCAAACGTTTACTTTCATTTAGATTTCTAGAATATGCTACGAACCATTTTATAATTAAAATCAATTAAGATCAACGGTTAAAAAGTGATGGAATACGATATACCTAACTTTTCGAGGTATACCGGAAAACTTTCCTATACTATTTTCTGTAATGACAGGAGAAGGATGCATTGAGTACCTACTTATAAAAATCTACTGCAAATAGCATACACATTTTCATTAGTTAAGAGCATACACATAGCAGAAAAGTTGCAAACAGCTCACGTCACCTGGGAGGCGCCATTGTGTTATGTGACTTTCTTATGAGAGGCGCCTTCCCAATTCACGCTTTCTACACGGAAGCGCTTTCCATTTCAGCGTTTTCTGCGAAGCTAGCGCTACCCGGTTCACCGCAAATTCCAAAGGGGCGCCAAGCGCATTAGCGCCTCCGAGTAAGCAGTGAAAAAAAAATAGTCAGCTGCCACCGTGGCAAATGGTGGCAGCTGTATCAATTGTTTCAAAAGGGTGGCATTTAGGGAATAAGTTTTACAAAAGGTGACATTTGTGTAAATTAGCCAAAATAATCAAAGCAAGATCATAACTTCATGGTGTATGTGGTGTCAAAACCTCCAAGCTTAAGACCCTTTTTTTCCTTTTCAACTGAGGGAAATATATATACAACTATAACTTACTACGAACAAAAAAAAACACATAGAAATAAACAAAATTTACCAAATTTGGAGGTAAAGTAAGAACTAACTAGAGAGATTAGAAAACAATAATAAAAAAAAATACAACACTGAAGGTGGATTATAACTCTTATTCAACACACAAAAAATTTACCAAAATTGCTAACCAAGATAGAAGTTCAAGATTTTGAAAGAAATTCAAGATAAATTATAAAGCAACATTGAATCATTAATCATTCCAAAGCACTAAAAAGTTCAATATTTTCAATCACACTAGGAATCCCAGAAGAATTAAAGTTTAGCCTCAAAGTTAGTGAACAATAACAAGAACATAGACACATTAAATTTAAGTTGATCATGGAAGTAGTCTTCCATGGAAAACTGAACATCCATCAAATTCAGTAAGAACCAGAGAATAATGTTACATTTTCTTACCTGAGAGTAAGTAGTCTTGAAACGACACAACTTAGCCATGGAAAAGAACAACCTTGGATGAACATGTGGAATGCATTCAGTTAATTCCCAGCATAGGGTACTCTGCAGACACCTTTTCAGTTCAAATTTGGAGAAAAGCCCAATTCAGGAAAATCACAACACTTTCACAAATTCAAGTACTTTATGATCAAGAACAAAAATCCAATAGTCAAAACGTGAATTTTCAGAAATAATCCACCAACCCCATAAAGAACAGAACAGAACAGTGAGTGAATCTAAGCTCACCTATCCAATGAAAATTCAGAAAGACTAGAGGGAGAAAGACAAGAAGTCAATAACATACCGAGCAGAGGGAGGTAATCCGAAATTAGCAATGGATTGGTGGCGGTGGTAACGGCAGTGACGACATGCGACGACAACAGTGGCAGTGGCGGGTGGTAACATGGGAGAGGAGCTGCTAGGGTTTTCGAGAGTTTAGAAATCGGTTTTGGATTTTGGATGATTTGGTTTTTGAGTTTTTGGGCTTTTTGGTTGTAACAGAGAATCGTTTTTTTTAAACCAAACCAAACTATTAAAACTGGTTTTAAATAAACTGATTTTTATAAAAACAAATTGTGGTTTTAGTTTTGTTATTTTACTTAAAGAACCAGTTTTTATAAAACTGTTTCAATTTAGTTTAGTTTATCCAGTTTTTTTGCACACTCCCACACAAAACACAGCACAAACAAGTAGCAAAGTATGATTAATGGAGAAATAATGCCGCATACAAAGTATGATGCATGCCTAATCCTAGTCTTAGTCAATGGCTCATGTGCCAGTTTTCACCAAGAACCTGACATCATTTCCAATTGGACGGTACATATCAATAATTAAACCCAACAACATCAATACCAATTGAGGCTCAACCTCAACACAACCACAAACAATAATTCAACAAGAAATTGAGATCAAACAACAATTCAACAATGAAGCTCTGCATCAACATAATCAGCGCAACACCAAAAAAGAAAGAAGCGTAGCAACCAAATTAAATAACTAACAACAAAAAGTAGCAAAAGAGGCTCTGCCTCAAAGAAATATCACTGAAAGAGGTTCGGCCTCAACCTGAGAACCCCAATACCGATAGAGGACCAACCTCAACGCAACCACAAATAATAATTCAATAGGAAATTGAGATCAAACAACAACTCAGCAATAATCGATAACTCTTAAATCAGCAATATACTTTCACCAACAGACAAGACTTTAAAGGGAGAAGAGAATACAACCATCAAGTCTCGTTCGGGGTAGGCGGCAAGGAGGAGCAAGCAACTATGGCACTTTTGCTAGGGAGGGTACACTGAAGTTCCATACTGCATAGTGCACACGCCGGACGGGCTTACGGAGGGGCTACACCGTGGATGGACGGACGGCTGCTCTATTACTCTATGATGTCAAGGGACTGACAAAGGGGTTGCTCTGCTCCGGTGACATTGTGACATGCTCAGATGCTACGATTAAGATATGTAGAATTTTGTGGTAGACTCTAGTGGTGGATGAGTTATCTGTGAGATCTTGCTTTGTAAGAGGGTGAAAGTAGCGGCAGTGATGGAGGTGAGGTAGATCTAGAACAAAGATATTTTAGCAATATGAATTGACACTGAGCTGAACGGAAAAATTCACTGTGTGAAGAAGAGACAGTCTGCGATGCAATGGCGGCAGTGGAGGAAGAGTTGACGCAGATTCAGATTCGTGAGGGATGGAGCAGAGGAAGACGGCAGCTTCCCTGTTCCCACAAGAGGATTTACCGATGTTTCTTGAAATCTCGTTCACGGATATGGGTGTTCATGGATGAGATTAGATCCACAGATCCGTGGTAAAAATCGAATTCGATCCGAAAATTGCGAATTTTAGGTAGGTATTCGTGGATCCGATCTGCAGATCCGCGAATCCACATATTAATTAAATAAATAAATAATAAAAATATATATATGATACATACTAACATTCTACATCCTGTTTCTTACCCTAGCAGCCCCAAGAAACCTTGATCCTCTTTTTCCCTTCACTCTCACACTTAGAGCAACTCTTCTTACTCTAGGTGCCAGCACTGGCGTCGCCTGCTATTCCATGCCACTCCTTCACTTACTCTTAGCGTCCTCCAAGTCCAGGCCTTCCTAATTCGTCTTTGAGTCATTGTCTAGCACTCCAGCCGTCGTTGTTCCTCCATAAATGGCACTACCAGTCGTTGTTGTTCCTCCTCCAGTCGCCGCCTCAACGTGTTGCCGCTTCTATTCTGGTTTGTTCTTGTCGTCGGAAGCTAGTTGCTGCCCTTTGTTGCTTCTCTATTCGACATCGCCAAAAAGTTTCGACTCAGATCTGTGCAAGTCACTACTGTACATTAGTCTTCCTCTGTTGTTCCATCGTTCTTCTCTGATCTACCGCTTTTGCTTCATTGTTTAATCTTTATTTTTATTCTAATTCTATTTCATTGTATGATTGTATTATAACGTAAAATTTTTCTTCTGTTGTATAATATTGTTTCCTTTCTTACGTTGTTCCAATGTTCCATCTTTGATTAATTGATTCTTGATATGCTGTATTCTTATTAGAATAAGTCTATGTGTACCATTGTACAGACCTGTACACGCCATTTAACAAGACAGAAAATTATAAATATTATCAAAGAAAAATTTCTATTTCTGTGTTAATGTTTACATTTTTCTGTATTGCTAAATGGTGTGTACATGTGTGTATAATGGTACATCTAGTATTACCGTTCTTTTTAATTATGTTGATTTTGTTCTTTTTACAGTATTGAAATTTTTAAATTTTTCTCCCTTTTCAAT
This sequence comes from Stylosanthes scabra, assembly GCA_036250425.1. Taxonomy (NCBI): domain Eukaryota; kingdom Viridiplantae; phylum Streptophyta; class Magnoliopsida; order Fabales; family Fabaceae; genus Stylosanthes; species Stylosanthes scabra. Next base: position 74,319 of record JASCZI010090747.1, read on the forward strand.
TTTTTATTTTTTTAATTGGGTATATTCGATATCCGATCCTATAAAAAGATATGGAGATCAAATCAGATCGGATCCAAGCCTTAAAAATACGGATATCGTATACAATCCGATCCTTGTGCAGCCATATTCACAAAGCAAAACATTGTGTGTGCAAGACTCATGTTCGAGGGTTCCATGATCGAGTCCTTGAAGGAAATAGTGAAATCCACCGGCCTTGAGAATCTTTCGCGGGTTGAAGTTGTGATTGAAATGATCTACAAGAAGAAGAAGAATGATGATGATGAAAAATTTTGTGTGTTAATTCAATTTTGTGGTGTGTTAATGAAATTTGGTTCGCTTTTTTAATGAAATGTATTTCGTTTCTTTAATCATATTTGATTCTTTTCTCTAATGCTATTTGATTCATTTCTTAAAGAAATTCGATTCGTTTTATCAAGGAAATCTGGTTTGTTTTATAATGAAATGTGATTTGTTTCTTTAATACAATTTGATTTGTGTAATCAGGTTCTTTTTTTAAAGCAAATTCGGTTTTGGTTTCTTTTATAATGAAATGTGGTTCGTTTTTTTAATGCAATTTGGTTTGTGTAATCTGTAACACCCCAATATTTGCTAATCATGCCGTAGACATAATTATCAAATATTAAGACATTACTACATCTTCATCATATATAATACATAATTGCGAACTTTTTAAAATCGATCTATAATTATATTTTCTTAACAAAATAGAGTCATGGACCATAAATTTCAAATAAACTTCTAATATACAAGAATATACATATACATACATTATCAAATGGTTCAATGACTCGATACACAACCTACGAAGCTTAGGTCAGAATACTTAATATACATACATATTATCTAGTAATATAACATTCCTCAGTCTCCTTGAAAAATACACATTGACAGTCTTAAACACAGTGGAGAACTTCTGTACACTTGGAGAACCCATAATGCTTCGCTTGCTTTCCAAAACTCGAACCTGTATCCGAAAAACATGAGAAATAATACGGATGAGAATCCCCGACCCATGGATTCTCAGTACAGTAAAAGAACCAAAACAGTATAAAGTAAGCTAGCATGATCCCACCAGGCGATCTTACTCGATCACTCAGGTTTTGTTATCATTTCTCACATCGCTTTATATTTATCATTTTCTGTCTAATTCTCTTAAGTATTTTCCTCATACTTCTTGTCCCTCTCATTGTAACTCTTTATTCATAATTATCACCCTTTCATCACTTAAACACTAGCAAAATAGGTCTAATTGCACTTAGTAGTTCCTTAGGATTGTAATTGTAATTATCTGCTATTTCGGCCAACATTTACTGAGTTTTGAACTGTTTCCCGTTCCGTACGATGCCTTGATATGTGCGCTTAAGTGTTTTAGGATTTAATAGGCGGAGTTCGAAGCGGAAGTGGCCGCAGAGAGCGAGAGGAACGAAAGGATCGCAACAAAACCTAGAAGGCCATTGCTGGACCAGATGCGTACGCAACAGTGAAGCCATGCGTACGCATCTAGACGTGGGAGGCATGCCCAAATGGCGGTTTCGGCACAGATGCGTACGCATCAGCGGTTTTCAACATCTATAAATAAAGGAGCCTTTCACCATTTCAAGGGAGCCCACTTCCAAATTTAGCTTAGATTCTAGGGTTTCATTTAGGTTTTCTTGTCCATTCACTAGCCAGACTTTTTATTTTTATTGCTTGTTTATATTACTGTTATTCTGTCAAAACTTCAGTTTTAATTAAATTACTTTACCGTTATTTTGTCCATTTACTTTTCTGCAAACTGTGATTTTATATACTGTTATGCTGCCTATTTATTTCCACGCTTTTATGATTTCCGCAATTAGTGAGTAGAGTCTCATAGTGTCTCGGCTGTGGGGTGAAATGTGCAAATGACCTTAGCTGCGAGTCCCCAACGGATCGGAGGGGAAGGAACGGGTTAAGCCCGTAATGTTATCCGAACACCCCTGCTAGCATAGTGGCAAGTTCCTTACGGTATGAGGTTCACCACGGTGAGAACGAGTACAAGTGCATTAGGACCTGGTGACAGCATGGTTCCTAAAGAGTTCGTTCAAGCCTAGTTGTTGGATCGCTGACTCCAACGCCAGTCTAGTCGAGTGCATTAGGT
>JASCZI010090748.1:0-19275 GCA_036250425.1 Stylosanthes scabra
TATATATATATATATATATATATATATATATATATATATATATATATATATATATATATATATATATATATATTTGTGTGTGTGCAGAACGTAAGTCTAACAGTGGAAGGTGGATTCAATGGGGATGATTGTATTAAAGTCATGGCCACAAGTTCATATGGAGAGGATGCAATTACGAACAAAGCAAAAAAATAAGTCTTGGCATGATTTTAGCTGTTTGTTTTGATTAGCTTTCTTGCAGGCGAATGGAGACTAATAGATGGCTTTTAATTAGGTGATATATTTGTCGAAATTGTATTTGAAATTGTAGGATAGAATGTTCGGTATACATGAGAAGGGGTAGCTAAGATGAATGAATTGTAAACATAAATTTTGATTTTGTATAGACAATGGTGTGACCCATGTATAATGTCGAAGGGGACACTTGGTATAATCTCCCGTTGAGAATAAACTAGCTACACTACTTTCTTAAGAAAAAACTCATATATATATATATATAAAGTTCTTCGAAGTGCTTTATTCAATTTTTTGTTTTAATTCTAGTTTTTAATTGATTTACTACGTTATATTTGATTTTTTTTTTCATTTTGCATGCATTTTATAACTTTTTCATTTCTTCCAATAAATGGTACATACGAAAAAAATTAAAAGGTAATAATAATGTTATTCTTTTATGTTAGCATGCATTTCTTTATTTTCTTTTATATTTTCATTGTCCTTATTTTTCTTTCTTTAATAACATGAGTCAATTAGGGAATATAATCTAAATATAATGGAAATCAATCAATTATTTACGGAAATAATAATATGGGTATTTGCCTTTTAATTTTTTATATATATCTCTATTGTAGTAATTTTATTTATAAATTATAACTAAACAATTGTGTTGTAACATGTAAGTTTGTCTTAATCATATACGAAGATGTAATACAAATTCACATATTTTTAGTCATTATAAAAAAATATTTGTACAAATATAATGTAATATAATAAAATATATAAATATTAAATACATTAGTAAAAAATAAATGTGAAAAATACTAAATTTGATATTTTCATTTTTCAATGTTTGTATTTTGTTGTATTTATTTTTCTAATTAAAATAAATCATCATCATCATCATCATGGATTACTAGAAATTAATCGAAGATATATTCTTATATGGTTAATGTTTTTAAATGGGCAAGTCATTAATTTTATAATACCTCAAATAAAAGTTTTTATTTAACTACCGAAGAGTAATTGGTATTTCTTCATATGTATGGGTAATATTTATGTTCATTAACAAAGGAATGTCCCTTACAAATTTTTAAATCATTTTTCTCTATAAACATATTTAAGAATGATCAATTACGAGATTTAATTGAAAAGATGATAATGAAATAATTATATTTTTAATATGGTAAATTTTCTTTTACTTTCAAATAGTTTTTTAAAAATAATTCTGACATACTTAATTTTGATGGCATAAATAAGACATTAAATACGCGGTCAATATAATTTACATAACTAGAACATTAAATGTATAATCGATATAATTTACATAATTTTAAATAATAAATGAATTATGTTACACATACGTGAAAAAAACCATCTAATTTTCAAAATATACAAAAGATAAATATTTTCCGTACATCACATGGATACATAGAAAACACCAAAAATTTAAATACAAATAAGTATTTATTACATTAATTTTATTGAAATTTTAGAAAAGCAATTTATATTAATATATTAATTGAAATACATATCAACATTTATTAAATAATGTTTTTAAAAAATAATTAATCACATAGATAATTGATATTATATAATGATTCAATAATACTATGTAATCAATAAAAATTCAGCCAATATCAGCTAACAACTTAAATTTGATGTTCTATTTCTTTATATATCGGATATTCTGTTTATAGGTTTTGGATGTTCTATTTTTTTGTTGATTATTGGTTGTTTTAGGTTTCAAATGTTCTATTTTTTTATTGTGGACGTTCTATAAACAATAATTATGGATGTTCTATTTTTTGTTGGCTGATTTATTGGTTAAAAAAATATTGGTTACCTATACTTTTCCATAATGATTACATCACATAGTAGTCAGATATGCTGACGTAATTCATTTTGGTGTCAGTTTTCATACATTTTTCTTCTAAATATTATTTTAGAAAACATATTATTTGTTAAATTATAAAGTTTGTTATAATTAATTATTGTCAGATTTTTCAATAATTATAATATTATTGTATATATATATCATATCTTTTTAATAATTAAATTAATTTTTTCTTATATCTTAAACATTATATACATAATGTTTTATATTAGCAGCTTATAAGAGTCTATTTTAGTGCAAAATTTGATTTCATAGAGGTGTATTTTATAGATTTGAAATTGTTGTACTTACTTTTAATTTCTTTCTTGAGATTTAATATATATTAAAATATATCATACTTGGTTAATTTTTTAAAATTTGTAAGTCAATTTTATAGTACTTCTAACAAAAGACTACCAAAAAAAGCAATTGATCTTCATTAATGTATATGGGTGGTATTTTTATTCACTAGCAAAGTGGAAATTATCGAAGCACTTTTTGTATAAATCTATCTAAAAAAAGAATTAATTACACGATATTATTGAAAAGATGATAATGATGATATTATATTTTTAACATAATAAATTTTTTTTATTTCATGTATTTAGAAGATAATTTTGATATAATTAATAAAAAAATATTAAATATATAATCGATATAATTCACTTTGTATATATAATAATGAAATTATGTTATGAGATCATATAAAAAAATATTAGTTTTCAAAATATACAAAAAGATAAACATTTCCCGTGCGATGCACGGGTACATACAGGTGTTATATAATATATAAAAAAATTACTTTTAAGAAAACTAAGTCACCCAACTATTATTTTGGCCTTAATTATGATAAAGATTCATATGTGATTATGATCAATTATGACAGATATATATTATGTGCATGCCGCATGTGATTTCATTCCGTTCATAAGGTTTTTTTTTCAACGACATCCTCCCCAACGCGGGTCATGAATTATTTAATCACAAATTTGAGTTCCATTTAATGATCTACTGCTGGCTAATGATTGTTGCATGTATAAAATGAGATTCGAACATTTAATACTTATTTAAGCGGACTAATAAGTTAATTACTAGACTAATCTGAGTTGGTTAAAATTAAAATTAGGTGAGTAGTTTTTTTTTTTGGTGTTGTAGGTAAGGTCTGAACTCGAGACCTTTTACAACAAGGAAGAAAATAATACCATATGAGATACAGCTCATCGTAAAATTAGATGAGTAGTTAGTTACGAAATTTTAGCTTTGAAAAAATATTAGGTACACCGAGAATAAATAAAAGCTCTTATATAAATGTGTTATTTAAATCGCAATTTTTTAACGAGCATTTAGTATAAAGTTATTGGTACATGCTAAGGTGAAGAGGTTAAATAATGAAAAAGCAAAGATCACTCACATTGATAAATAGATAGTTATCTTGAAGAATATGTAATTTTATTTTTATTAATTTTTTAAAATAAATTTACACGCATACAGGGAGGGACCCAAGTGTGAGGCTGAGGGGGCACTTGCCCCCACTCATTTTCCAAATTTTTTAAGAAAAATTTTAATAATATATATGTAAGTCCCCACCTAAAAAATTAGTTGTCCTACTTATTTTATTTTATTTATTTCATATCTTATCTTTTTATATTTTTATTTTAAATATTTTTTACATTTTTTTTATTATATTCTCTCTCCAAATCTTTTCATATTAAAAATATCTTATTTCTTAGTTTACTCTTATACTTTTATTAATCTATAAATAATAGTTAATAACTCTTTCTTCCTATAATCTTATTTAATCAAGTGCAACGATGTAACTTTTCTATTATTTTTCAAACGGTTTTGTTAGGTGTACACATAAACACATTAAAACATATAAACCTTTCTCACTTGAGGGAGTGATTAATTAGGATGTGTTTGTGTGTTTTATGTGTATACCAATATTAATTATTTTTCAATTTTAATCTCCACCTTTTCTGGCTCCCCTAATTTTTCATCTATATATTATTTTTAAATAAAAATTCTAATTCAAGTATTTAAATTCTAAGTATTCAACAAACAACTTAGATAGTAACATATTTTTTATTCTCTTAATGACTTCATATATTTTATTTTATTCTTAATTTATTGATCTTTATTAATTTTTATTTTCATTTATTTTTTTAAATATAAAAATTAATATAATGAATTTATCATATTCATTTCATGTGACTATATATATCTCTTTTGTGAGACTAACATAATTTAAATTCATAAAATTGTTTATATGTCATACATATATTTTTTTAATAATAAAATATAACATTTTGCCCCCACAGTAAAAGGTTTCTGAGTCCGTCACTGCACGCACATCTTCATTCTATTCACTATAACTCCTCTCCATCATACCATCATACCGTGGATGCAGTTACCAATGTGAACTCTCTTATTATTCTTTGTTAGAAAATGCAACTCACATTAATTCTAAGTTTTCCCTAATCCGTGCCTTCATGTGTCCATCATTTCTCTAATTCAATTTTTTTTTTTATTTGAATCCATAGTAGCAGTGGGTGGTTTTAGCCAATGTGACTTTGCTTTAATATTTATACCAAAAAGCATTGTACAAATCCTTTGATACTTAGCCCTTTGTTTGTATATAAAAAGAAAAATGGAAGGAAAAAAATGATGGAAAAGAAAATGAAAAAAAAAGAGAAAAGTGAATTTTCTGATATGTTGTTTGGATAGAAAAAAAATGGATGAAAGAAAATGAAGAGAAAAATTATAATAAAGTAAAATTATCTTAATACCCTTATCTAACATAGTTGTAAATTAAAATATATTAATGTGTTTAATCATATTCTTGATGCAAAAAATAAAATAAAAAAACTCATTTAGTTTTACTTTAAATATTTTTATATACAATAATTCTATATGTATATTTATTTTATAAAACTAAGTTTAATCAAATTTTTTATTTTTATGTCAAATAGAATATCATTTTAATATTATATAGAAGCTCGTTTATATACTATTCGATATAAAAGTTATCTCTATTTGATATAAAAATAAATAATTTGATTGAATTTAGTTTGGTAAAATATGTATATATTTAAAATTGCTATGTAATATATATTATCTTATTAGTATATAAACTGATATTCGTATATAAAATGATATTATCTTATTAGTATATATTTTACATATTTTTAATTCATTAATATAAAACTCTCATCAATGGAAAATATGAGAGAGGGAATCGGAGGGTCGAGAGGTGTGAGAGGGTGTTGGAGGGTCGAGAGAGGGATACACGGTGAGGCTACTAGTTCTACCAAAAGGAGAAATAAAGGGGAGAGTGGGGGAGGGTTTGCACTTGGTGTTCGAAGGTGGGGAACTTGGGGTAAACACCAGAAAAGGTGGGTGGGTACACATATAGTCTTTGTTGATGGACTTTCTGTGAAAACCACAAAGAGATAGCTATATAAGCTTCTTGGAAGGAATGGATTTATAGCGGATGTCTTCATCTCAAGGAAGGAAAGAATGAACAAGGAAGGCACCTTTGCGTTCGTGAGATTCAAGGAATATGGAGGGGCATTGAAAGCTATTGAGAACACAAACGGTCTATCTTGGCTGGGAAAGAAGTTGACTGTCAGAATGTCTAGAACTAGAGGAGTCCATAACGGACCTCCGAGTACTTTAGCTAATGACTGGCTGAAACGGAGGGTGATCAAGAAGTGGGTACCAGTACTGAAAAAGTTGGAAGGAGAAATGCCAAGAGACAACATGGTTGAGGAGAATAAAACAGGGAGATCAATGGGAAAGGAAGTTACTGCCGTTTGGGCCGAAGGACAGAAGGAGAGACTACAACGGAGCTTATTGGGAGTGTGTGTAAAGCCAATTGAATTTAGAAAGATCATGAACTTTTTGCTGGAGGAGTGGGACAACCCCGGTGATATTGAGGTTAGAGTCGTTGGCCCATACCGATGCCTCATCACCTTCTCTAATTCGGAGATTCGTGATAAGGCAATAGACAACAAACTATTGCTCTCTGTTTTTGATGAAGTAAGACACCATTGGAACACTTTTTGGTCCTTGTCAAGGAGGGTATGGATTGAGGTGGTTGGAATACCGGTTTCGCTTTGATGAACTGAGAACTTTACCAAAGTGGTTAAATCATGGGGGAAAGTTGATGAAACCCGTTCCGATGGGTAATTTCAGAGCATTAATCGACTAATTATCACCCTTCCATTACTTAAACACTAGCAAAATAGGTATAATTGCGCTTAGTAGTTCCTTAGGGCTGTAATTGTAATTATATGCTATTTCGGCCAATATTTACTTTGTTTTGAACTGTTTCCCGTTCCGCACGATGCCTTGATGTGTGTGCTTAAGTGTTTCAGGATTAAACAGGCGGAGTTCGGAGCGGAAGTGGCCGGAGAGAGCGAAAGGAACGAAAGGATCGCAACAAAACCTAGAAGGCTAAAGCTGGAGCCTATGCGTACGCATCACTGGAGCCGTGCGTACGCATCCTGGCCTTGGGCGGCACACCTATTTGGTAGAACGTACACCTATGTGTACGCATCAAGAGCTTCTATGCGTACACATAGGTCACTTCCAGCATCAATAAATAGAGGAGCCTTTCAACATTTCAAGGGAGCCCACTTCCACATTTAGCTTAGTATTTAGGGTTCCATTCTAGGTTTATTGTCCATTTACTAGCCAAACTTTTTATTTTTATTGTTTGTTCATTTATATTACTATTATTTTGTCAAACTTATGTTTTAATCAAATTACTTTACCGTTACTCTGTCCGTTTATTTTCCTGCAAACTACGATTTTTGATACTGTTATGCTGCCAATTTATTTTCATGTTTTTATGATTTCCGCAATTAGTGAGTAGAGTCCCATAGTGTCTCGGCTGTGGGGTGAAATGTGCAAATGACCTTAGCTGCGAGTCCCATTAAGATCGGATGGGGAGGAACGGGTTAAACCCGTAATGCTATTCGTATGCCTCTACTAGCAAAAAAGGGTGAGGTCCCTGCGACACGGATTCACCACGGTGATCACGGGTACAAGTGCATTAGGACCTGGTGATAGCAAGTTTCTAAAGAGTTTGTTCTGCCCCGGTTGTTAGATCTCAGACTCCAACGCCAGTCCAGTCGAGTGCATTAGGGCCTGGTGACAGCAGGTTTCTAAAGAGTTCGTTCAATAACTGATTATTGGGTTAGATCGCTGACTCCACCGCCATACCTGCACCCTTGTGAGTTCAATCCGGTAAAGCGGGTTAACTCGAGTCCATCGTGGGATCAGTATCTCATTGCTAGTATGCCACGGATACACGGAGGTTCCTCCTAGGTGACAACTCATCCAATCTGGGACGTACAGTGATCATAGGGATGCACAGTATTTCAACCCACGGCCGGGACACTCTTTTATTATCATTGTTATCTACCGTTTTCAATTGCTTTCAACTGCAAACTGCTTTCAAACCAAATCAACTGCAACCAAACCCCAATAAAAAATAAACTTTCCCTTTCGCTTCTTAGGCAGAACGACCCGAGTTCTGTACTCGGTATTTTTGTTGCACCCTTGTGATACTTTTTAAACGTTCCGATACCGCCTGCGAGGGATAAGGACTTTCAACTGCAACGACAAAAGTTCTCCCACCCGAGCAGGCGTGTCAAAGGTACTGTTATTTGATGATAGGATGGAAGAAACAAAGTCTTTTAGCATTGGCAGGGTGCTAATTGATTGCTATCAATGGGAAATGATTAATGAGTGGATCTCGTTGGAGATAGATGATCAGAGATTTGAGGTTCACGTTATTAGGAAGGTCGGTGCAGAGGCATATAGCGTTGAATCACATCCAAATCACAAAACAGAGGATTATGTTGTTGTGTCGTTAGAGTTCATAGGAGATGCAAGTAAATCAATGGATGCTCTGTCAGGAAACCAACAGTCTCTAGAGTCCTTACATCATGTGTCTTGGAATGGGGTCAGTGGCGACTATGGAGACGATACCAATGTCATCATTAATGGTGGAATTTGTATTGATGGAGTGTTCAATTCCGAGGCAGAACTATCTTCAGCAGTGAAAGGGCCAAAGTATGTATGTTGGTACGATATGGTAACAGAGTGGTATTTAGAGGCTGCTTATGGGCTAACTAGTTTGGATCCCATGATCCTTGAGGCCGAATGTGCTATTAAGGATGCAGATAATAGAAGAATAACTAGGCCACGTACTGAATCTGATGGGCTGGGTGAGGCTGATGACACCCAATCATCCAATTCTTGTCCGTACCCGCCTGGATTCGGACCTTGTGATGAAACAATTAAGGGACAAACCTCTCCTGAATTTGTGAGTGAAACTCCAAGAGGTGTAGGCGATCTGGGATGGCACACAGATATTGAGTTGGTTGTGCCTCCTCCTCACGAGGAGCATAGATTGAGTAAAGAGCGTCAGAGGGATCCTATCCCGAAGGTGGCTGATGTGAGATTTGAGAAGGAGATTGAAGCTGGTGCATTTCCTAATGCGAAGCACGTCTTGTGGATTGACCGAGACGAATTGGAGACGTTAGTTATGAAATCTGTTGAGGTGGTTGGAGATGAAGGTTTGAAGGACGCGATTGGAACGCAATCCTTGGCTGGGGAGGACGCTGGTTCTGTTTCCGTTGAGACTGACAGCATAGAGGTGGAAAGTGGCGAAACTCTATACCTTATCAATAAGGAGGTAGATGTTGGTGATTGGAACGACTTGGATATTGATATGGCTGCACAGGAACAGGGGGCCGCAGCTACGAATTCAGAGTTTAAAATTGGTGATCACAATTGTCACTCTGTGCCTACGGATGATGATTTGATATTGAAGAGTCTTGGGAGAACGAAGAAGTAATTGAGGCGTTTGAATCGATGAAGTTGTGGGACAAGGGGGGTATTTTCTTTGATAGCAGTGAGGAAGAAGAAGTGATTGATAAACTTAATGACATAAAAGGGGAGAAATGGAAACAGAAAAAACAGCATAAGGAAGGAAACCACCCTGTATTCAAGGCCGGATCCTGGCAACTCAAAAGCTGAGGTCAGGTAACATAAATAAATTTAGATGAAGCTATTGTGTTGAAATGTTAGAGGGTTGGAGAGTACTAGTAAGTTAGAGATACTTAAAAGAATGTGTAGAGAGAATAATATAAGATTTACTGGGTGTTGTAGAGACTAAGAAGGAAAGTGTTGACAGTAATTTCATCTTCAAAATGTGGGGAGCGGGTTATGTGGGATTTTGTTGAATCTGTGAATATGTCAAGTGGAATTTTAGGTGTATGGAATTCTGAATTTTTTGAGTGTGTGAGTACTATGAAAGTGGGGAGATGGTTGTTGCTGGTTGGAAAGATTGTTGTGAAGAACTTTAGTGTGTGAGTACTATGAAAGCAGGGTAATTATAGCACACAACCAGTGGATGCATGAATGGGATGAAAGATCCTTGCTGCATGGTAGATGAACTTTATTGATTTATTTATGTATACTAAGTTGCAAGCTCGAGCAGGTACAATAAGGAGGGCCTCAAGTCTTTAAGTGTTTAATTCTCTGGTACTGCAGGTGATATACTAGGAAGGAGAAGTAGTTCTACTTCACTTGTATTCAAGTGCTTTTATTTAGTTTTTGTTGTTTGTTTTTGTTTTGTTGTTACGGTCTGTATTGAAAGACCCTGAACACTACTCACCCCTTGTTGGGATTTTGTGAGTTTTTAGACTGATCGAAAAAAAAAAATAAAATGCTATTTGAGTTTAATTTTGATTCATTAACGGTGTAAAGAATTTTATACATATAATTATCTAATCAGATTCATGAGTTTTGAAATAATATTTCTTAAAAGTTAGTTACTTTACTAATGTGGCAACGCTATATTAAAATTAAATTTTTTAAAATATCATAAATTTATATATTAATATAAATTATCTATTTAATAAATCTCTATGTTTAACGGTGAACCTGTATAATAAAGTATATGTTGTTGTTATATGTATTTTAAATAATTTATAAATTATATAAATGAATAATTTATACTAATAAAATATTTGGTAAAAATTATTTTATTTATATTTAATTATGAATTTATATCTGACTATTGATTCCAACCAAGTTGAGTTACATATACATATCATTTAATTTATAAAATATTATATATCAAAGTTACTTATTGTTAAGTACGGGAATACTTCACGATTGTATAAACGATTTTCGAGTGTGAGGGACTAGACAACGAGAATGAGATAGAAATAATGTGCCTTCCGAGGAACGAAGCCTCCGAAGCTTATCACCGAGAAAAAGGGGTTGATGTGAATGAGGAATAGCCCTAGAAGCTCAAAATTATGATTATGAGATTTTAGGTCTAACATGGAGACTAAGGTTAAGAGAATGCGTACTTTGGGGAATTTTTCCCCAGTTTATATAGTAGTAGGTGGTTAGGATTTTTAGGAGATCCTACCACGATTATATCGGATATTTCCTAATTTGGCTGAATCCTTACCCTTGTGGGCCGTATGTTGTTGATATGGGTTGGGAGATTGGATCTCTATAGACCGGTCCATAACACTTATGGTTACATTTTTACTGAGATTTATTTTTATTTTTTTAATATATTGTAGTTTTTTTTTGGGGACATAAATATGTTGCAGTGTTAAACATCACAATCAATTAGTCATTTATATATATGCATGTGCATCTCGGTGCATGTATAATTTTATGTAAATATGTATCGTTAAAATTAGATTAAACGAGTAAAAGCGCACACAAACAATTTTATGGTTTATAAAAATATACATAAAAGATTTAAAAAATAAAAGTACACTCTAAATATAATAAGCAATAGACAAAATTACACATATCGTGTGTACTTTTGTTCATCATTAATTAAGAGGTAAATGAACGATATGTATAGTTTTATCTATTATTAATTGTCTCTAAGTTGTATTTTTGTCCATTTGAATTTTTTATATGTATTTTTTTTCATAAAATCTTTTATATATTTTATAAAGGATAATTGTGGTATTTCATTCTTCATCACCTCTTCCATTCCCTTTTCTCGTCGCCATTGCGGAGAAATTTTTTTTGGGGGCTCCACCATACTTTTTCACTTCTCTCCTACTGTTCATACTAATCTAAACAAAGGAAAAATAGTCATAAGTTAACTGTATTTAACTATAAAATGAGTTCTATTTTGTTTGAATTAAAGTTGAAGAAAATGGCTGCCGATCAGAATAGAGAACGTGAAGCAGCAAACATAGAAGAGGAGCATAAATGTAATCACTTTCGGATGCAATAATAACAGCTAAAATCACGTAATATCAGCGGATCACGTAATAGCAAAATCAAATAAAGGATCAGTAGTGTGCCTATACAAAATTCTTTCATAATAATAACCTACCACCTTCAAAATTCATAACAAAAATTTAAAATCACTTAACACAATATATGAAAAAATAAAAACCATTACCTTGAAGTGAACCTGCACCGGAAAAAGTGGCACCGGAAAAAGTGCAAATTAAAAACAACCAAATTAACAAATGGAACAAATAATTTCAGACTTACTCTAAAATAATCAGGGTATGTAATCCTAGTTTAGAAATAACTGATGAGGAAGTTTTTGACAATAATTTCATGCTTAAAAGGATATCCTCATCAATACTTTTTCCACATATTTGCTAGTGATTGACCAAGCTTTTCCCTCTCTTGCATGATTATGTCCATAAATGATTAATTGTTAAATTAGCTTCCAAATGCATGGATTATTAGAATCTTCTCCCACTTGGTGCCTTGATGTGTGTGTTAGTGAATTTCAGGCCAAAGATAGAGAGAAAGAGCCCAAGGGAAGCTAAGAAGAACAAGGAAAGCAAGGAGAGTGGACAAAAAGCCAAAAATAGCCCAATCCAGAGTTTACCGCGCGCCTGCGCCCTCCCTTACTTAATGAGGAAATTTCCGTTGGTGGCGCGCCCGCGCGACCCAGATGGTGCGCCCGCGCCACCCCATTTCATAACGCCCAAGACAAGGACACCGGCAGCAGAACTCACTTAAATGAAGGCTATTATGGAGATTTCACCTTTCCGGGCCAAGGCACATCCATTTCTCAAGCCCAATTCGACCTATAGGGGGGGGGGGGAACAGCTGAAACACAACAAGCATTCTCTCATTTCATCAATTTTAGCCTTAGAGTAGTTTTAAGAGATTTTTGGGGAGAGTTCTCCATATCTCTCATTTTCTCTAGTTTCTCTTCTATGTTCATCATCCCTTAGGAACCCATTACCAACCAAACTCATCTTTAATTACTTGTTTTGTGTTCTATTTTGTGGATACTTGTTATTTCATCTTAATTCAATTCTAGATTCTTCATCTATTTTTCTCTTCTTTACATATTGCTATTTCTAGTTTATGTTCTTGCTCTTTTATGATTCTCATGCTCTTGATTGTTGATTTACTTGTTGATTCACTCTATTGATCCTCTTGTTAGTTCATTTTCCATATTTGTTATCATGTCTTTATTTCTTGCCTACCAAGTGTTTGATGTTTTGTTTACTATAATTATGGAGTAGTGATCTTGTGCTTTGGTCATGGGTTGATGTGTGGATGATCCTAGCCACAAATCCCTAAAGAAAGGATAGGTTAATCCTTGGGTTAAGACCGTTCTGTTGACGCCAGGCTTTCGCTAGTGAGAGTAAGTCCTTAATGAGGTGAACATGGAGGTTTTATCCATGTTCCAAAGACCTAGGTCTGTTGCATTAGAGTATGAGAAGCTTGGGACTTACAGAACGGTGTTAATCTACCCACTCAACTGTTTGGTAGAGTGTGGCTTCGCGGGTTACGTGACAACCATCTATATTTGGGATTAGTGGTGTTCATGGGGACACACAATACCTCGATCCAAGGCTAGGCACCCATTTTTATCATTTTCTCTCTCAATTTCTTTTTTGATCTCTGTTCATGCACACACACACAATTGCAACCCCCGATTTCCTCACAACCAAAGTCGACCAATGCGTTAACTCGTTGGGAGAATAACCCGATTCCCGTACTCGGTATTTTTAACTTGGTTGCAAGCTTTTGTGACATTTTTCTTTGACGAGAACCGTCCTTCGCTCGTAACATAACCTATTTGGATTCCCCTACAACGATACCTTCTTGTTTTCAAAGAAAAGGGAACTCCGGATTAACCTTGTTGCGACGCTTAGGGCGGCTGCTCATCAATGACTAACATAAAAAAATTTAAAAATAAAAATAAAAACCCTCAACTACACGGCTTACCCACCACAAGGAGAAAGAGAGGAAATTGGAGGGAGAAAGAGAGAGACGGGGAAGCCACGATAGAGAAGGCTGACTGGAGGCACAACAACAGCCTGGACACGAGGAACATGCGTCCGCAACGGGCTGGAGGCGAGCCGTAGGAATGGGCGTCACTACAACTGTAAGGGACAACTTTTATAGGAGCGGCTTCGACGACTTCGACGATGACGACAACTGGGTGACTTTCCTGGGAGCGGTTTTCGATGACGACAACATTAGGTGATTGGTGATAGAACCACGCAGCGGAAGCGACACAATTAATCCAACACAAGAACAATATTCAACTAACACTAACACAATGGCAGCAACAATCATGGACAAATAAAGCAACTTTTTTCTGGTGAACAGACAAATAAAACAATTAAATCAACAACAAGCACACACCAATATTTTTATCGTTGAAAACCTCCTCAATGTGAGAAGTAAAAACCACGGGTCATCCAGACCAATGAAATAGCTCCACTATAACCAAATATGAGGTACAAGAGAGTCACAAAACTTGTGCGTACAACCAGCCAAAGAACCAAAGCAACAAGAGTTACAAAATGAGAATGAGCAAGATCAAAATACCCAAAATTGGGGCTGCTGTCCGTGGCCAATTTCTCCTTCCACAGAGCTCCAATCAAAATATCCACCGTTCAAAATGAAGGACTAGATGAGGTGAACTGTTGTCAAAATTTTAAGCCGATCCAATGGTGAACGAGTGAGAAAACGCAGATTGAAGTTTCTGCTGCACTAAAAAAACAAAAATGACTTCCTTCACTTCTCTCTTTTCTTTGGCTGCACTCTCCCTTCAAGCCCTAACACAAAATGATTGTTGTGTTTCAAGTGGGTGTAACACACCCTAAAAATGTTGGGCTTGGGCCTCACATAGGAAAAAAACCCAACGCAACAATTGGCAGCGACGCCGACAGTGAGGAGGGGCTGGGTTGTGACTAGGTTCGAAGAGGGTTTACAAGAGAGAAAGGTGTTTTTGGTTTTGTTTTTTGGAGGCAAATAGAAGGGGTTAGTTGTCTAGCGATTCTAATTTTAGGGCTCCATTACCGTCAGATTTTGTGTTGAACAAATCAGACGGTAACTATGATAACTAAATAAAACGTTGCGTTTTGAATTACCGTCGGATTAACATATTCACTTGTTATCGTCGGATAAACTAGAATTTTTATGCATAATTCCTTGTTTCATGAATTCGACGGTAAGGAGAGATTTTCTGATAGTGTGCAAGGCCGCGACTTTGATCCGATGCTCAAGTCAGTGAAATATTCACTTGTGAATTTAAGTGAGTAAAGAAGAGAAAACATATACTTTCATCTAGATTAACTAGGCTTATTTATAGGAAATACTTGAGAATGGCGGCAAATTATTAGAATTTGATGATGAGTAGTTTCCTATTTCTTAGGAAGTATAAAATATGTTAGAAGTGTTTATCTTTCTCATGTATAAATTCTGTATATGCTTTAAGAATTTTAAGGCTACTACGCACGGTATTGAATTTGTTGGATTTAATTTGGGCCAGGGCTACGCATGGTATTGAATTTGTTGGATTTAATTTGGGCCAGATCACTTTTCAAACAAAAAGTATAATTAACCAATAATTTTTTAACTAATAAATTAATCAATAAAAAATAGAACATCCATAACCAATATTTATAAAATATCCACAATAAAAGTTATTGTGAGTTCTCAAATCTTGAAGAACAAAAATTGTAAAAAGACAGAGAAGAGAAACGAAAAGAAAGAATTATGACTTTGCTGAATTGAATCTATTATTGATATTTTGTTATTCTGTTATGTGTTTTCTTATTGTAATCAATACATCATAGATTTATATACCCAAATACAATACAATAAGGCTTAGGACAGGAAGCCCAATACAGGCCCATGTTGGGCAGAGAGTGATCTGAAGTGAGGGGTTCTTCCCAACCTTTATTTTTAGACAATCACTCTTCCCACACCCCCCCCCCACAAACATAGGCGGCGTCGAAATCAGGAAGAACGGCATGGAACTCGCGACGGTCTAGAACTGCAGAAGACAAATGATGAGGACTCATGGTGCAGATAGACAGAAGACTGACCAGAGAATTTCGGCACGACAAAGAACACCAGTGAAGACTGCCGAACACGAAGAGCACTTACGACGGCGCCTAAAACGCCGATGGAGACCAGAAGCAAGTAGATTAGCCAGATGGTATCGGGACGATGATGAACACGGTGAGATCTGTCGCCGGAGGATCTCAGGACGGCGATAAACTCGAAGAAACGAGAAGATTTATCATAGGAGTCTTCGGCAGGGATGAGACCGAGAGTACTCATGGCGGAGAAACGAAGCCCAACCTAGGTTTGCCTTCAAGAGAGGAACGGCCAAAGAACAAGTGTTCTTGCAAGAGTGTGGGTGAGGCGTTGGGAAGAAGTGTTAGGGTTCCTTATCAGCAAGCCAGAGTTTATCACGGAATTTCATGAACGCCGGCGTCGGAAGTGGTTTGTTGAAGATATCGGCAACCTGTTCTGTAGTGGGAATGCGAGTTACGGTAATGTTTCCTTTGAGTACTCTTTCTCGTACAAAATAAATGTCCAACTCAAAGTGTTTCGTTCTATTGTGTAAAACAGGATTGTAGGCAAGGTGGACGGCAGATAGGTTGTCACAGAACACAGTCGGGGGACTCGGACACGGTTGACAGAGTTCGTGCAGAAGATTTTGGACCCATTGGATTTCGGTGAAAACAGCGGCTAGGGCTCGGTACTTTGCTTCAGTGGAACTTCGGCTCACCGTTGGTTGCTTCGAGCACTTCCATGAAACAAGGTTCGAGCCATAGAAGATGCAAAACCCAGTTGTTGATTTTCTATCTTCAAGGTCGCTTGCCCAATCTGAGTCAGAGAAAATAGTAAAACGTAAATCCTTTGTCTTATGAAATTATAGAGTGTGGTTGATTGAGCCGGCAAGATATCTCAGAACTCGTTTAACTGCTAGCCAGTGTTCTGTGCACGGATGTGCCATAAACTAACTAAGTTTGTTAACAGAGTATGAGATATCTGGCCTTGTGATAGTTGCATACTGGAGCCCCCCCACAATAGAACGATACAGAGTAAGATTTTCGAAGGGGGTTCCAGAATCTGCAACTAATCTAATAGGGCTCAACATAGGTGTAGAAACAGAATGGCTATCTTGCATTCCTGCTCTAATAAGTAGATTTTGAATATATTTGGTTTTATTTAATGATATCATATTTGAAGAGTGATGTATGGCTTCAATGCCAAAAAAATAATTTAATTCTCCAAGATCTTTGAGTAAGAAAGTGGAGTGAAATTTGTTTAAAACATGCCTGATTTCTTTTTCATTGTTTCCTGTTATTAACATATCATCAACATAAATTACTATGTATATAACAGAGGTAGTAGTACATTTTGTAAAATGAGAGGTATCAGATTTTGTAACCTGGAAACCCAAAGACTGAAGAGTGTTTGTAATTGTCAAATATCAGGCCCTAGGGGCCTGTTTTAAGCCATAAATAGCTTTATGTAGTATGCACACTTGATTAGGATTTAGGTGTGAAAAACCTGGTGGTTGTGTCATGTAGACTGTTTCCTTTAAACTCCCATTGAGGAAAGCATTATGAAAGTCATATTGCTTTATAGACCAGCCTTTAGATAAAGCTAAGGTTAAAATGAGTCTAATAGTGATGAGACCAATTCTTACATCACAATCCAGCAAGTGCACCGGATCAAGAAATACCACTTGAGAGTGGGTATCGTTCCCTCAAAGAAAGGTTGATCAAGCAACACTCTTAAATCGTTTTCTCTAAGTAGATCCAAGTATCAATCAAAGATTAATGGAAAACTAAAGAAAGAAGCAATCAAGAACCATGCAACAACAAGAAATCATGTCAAGAAATACAATCTTTAAACACAAATTATTACTAATCAATTAATCAACTATCAAGAAAGGTGGAAAATACAAATGTAAGAAGCAAGATCAAGGAATTGGAGATATTCATCACTAACTTCATAAACCAGATTTTACCATTCAATTTCTACAATAACTATCAAATCAAAATGAATCCTAATATAACTAAATCATAATCTCTTAGTGATCTAGTTTCATCTTTATCCTAATTAATCATCAATCTCTTGACTAATTAATACAAGAAAAGAGATAATGCACACATCATGATTCAAATCAACAACAATCAACAAGATTTCATGAAAAGAATTAATATGTCACATATTCAATCTCATACAAACCTTATTAGATTATTAAAGATTCTAATGCACATCAAATCACATGCTCATCTCTAAGTCACATGAAGAAACATGGAATGATTCTTGAAATATGTTTAAATGCCTATTTTCTCAAATGCAATAATTCAAAACAAGAAAGATTCAATCACTCGTCAGCAAATCAAATCTTTAAACAAATCATGACAAAGAATCAAACAAGAAACGAATCAATCATTTATGTGATGAAAATACAGATTCATACAAGTACACATTCATTCAATTCATCATCTCTAATGCAAAGAACAAATGTGAAAGATGCTTCTTGAACAAGTTTATGATATAATGCATGATGCGTGTGCATCTTGGGTTGTTTTTAGTTCCAATTTCTCTCTATTATCATGATATTCTTAGTGGATTATTGTTATTAATTGATGAATCAAACAAACTTGATGTTCTTTGAGTTGTGTTTGTGTTTTCAGATGATTTACTAAGAGTTTTAGGTAATTGAAGACCATTTGAGAGAGATTGAAGAAGAGGAGAATGAAGCAGATGGAAAGAAGAGAATTTTGGCTAAGTATTAAAGCCCACGTATAACGTGGAGAGCCACATCATACGTGGGAATTAAAAACCAAAAGCCAACTTGAGACAGAGAATGGACGTAATACGTAGACTCCCACGTCGTACGTGAGTAATTGACACAAAGAAGCTGAATTTGGCAGAGAGCACACGTTATACGTGGCTCTCCTCACGTCATACGTGAGTGGTTGGCGTCCAAGAAGCCATTTTGAGGCAGAACTCACACGTTATACGTGGAGGTGGACGTCATACGTGAGGATTAAGCATGAAGAAGCATTTTGAGGCAGTAACCCCATGTTATACGTGGGAGCCAACGCTCACTTCCAGTAATTCTCTCAATTGCCATTCCAATCCAAGTCATTAGGCATCAATTCCATCCATTAATCAAGGGCTTCATTGGAAGATTAAAAAGATATGATTGATTGAAGACTCAAGAGAAGAAGATAAGGACTTGTAACCATAAGAGATAAGATTAGGATTAGATTAGGATTAGATTAGATTGTAATTTGAATTTGAAGGATAGGTATAAGAAGTAACTTAACCACTAGGGTTAAGGACTTCAGCATAGACGATTTTTCATAATTCTTAGATCTAGTTTTTCATTATGCAAGGCTAAACTACTCCATTGTTAAGGGTGAGGAGCTCTGTTCACCCATCATGAGGTAGTCTTTTGTACATTCAATTATCAATTCAATGAGGTATATTCAGTATCTTCTATGCATGATTTAATTTTCCATTCTTCATCCCAATAGTTTAGAATCACTGAGAGGTGTTCTAAACTTGTCTAGGGCTAAGTTAATAAGATTGAGAGATCTATTAGTTTATGCTAGCTGGAAATTGAATCACATAATGATTAGGTCTAACTAGAGATAGTCAAGCTAATTGTTATGCAACTAAAATTCTTTGGGTTAAAATTGAATTAGAACTAATTTGGATATAGTGACATGTAATCTAATCTAGGATCACTTTTGAGACTCATAAAAATTAGAATCTGATTTAGGGCTTCATCTAATTATTTGATTAATTGACTAAGAGATTAGCTTTTGATTAGGTAATTGGAAACTGAATTACTAAGAGATTAGGATTTA